>JAQFVV010012440.1:6132817-6422752 GCA_028023455.1 Epiperipatus broadwayi | reverse complement strand
TGCGTAAGTGATTTAAAATATGTATCTTGTCAGTTATTTGGTATATTTCACGCCAAGCTATTTAGGTATAGATTTGCGTTAGATTGATTTAAAACCCATTTTTCATTATTAATGAGTCTGTTTTGTGGTTATTTGAAATGTATGGTGCCAAACATCAGAATTCGTCGACTATTTATAACTCACATTTTATTATTTAACAATCCGCTTGATATTAGATTCCGTTATACTATATAACTAATGTCCCCAGTTCTATAAGTAGCTACGAAAACCAACAAATCAGATTCTCATTATCGCCATCATTTTATCATTTTAATAATCTCAGTTATGAACTGACCGGTGGTAGTAGCACTGAAGAAGCTAAGATTTAGCTTAATTAAATTTATTAAATATTAATTTAGCGCGTTAGATGTAGTGCTAATTTTGCTTAAAAATGCATATCTACTTGCTATGTCTATAATGGCCCATCTCAAGATTGTTCCTCGACCAGGCACGCTCAAGTTTAGGTACTCTACGACAGTTCCTTCGATATTTACAAGTAAAGTCACGCCTCGTGAAGTTTAGGCAAATGTGGAGACATTTATCCTTGTACTCATGCAACCAAAGCGCTTTCCAAGGGCTCATAAGCTAATCTTCTGTTCTTCAATAAAAAAGGCTCTCTTACATTGTAGCAAAGCAGATCGGTTAGGGAACGGTTTACTAGGTAATAAACCCCATTAAGAATGCATCTAGTCGCGACTGTATCGGCTAGCATAGTTTCTAACCGCACTAGAATCTAGAGTGCCCTGCCACCACATCTCAGTTCAGTTCCCCGTAAGTGACTTGGCTTTGATCCGACTCTAGAATCTGATCACGCGTTTATCTGTATAACAATATTATATCACGCAAATATCTATAATATGATTTTTGAATATATTTATAATATAAGTACTTAAAAACTTAGTCATTATAATATTTTAAACTTGGCAACAATGATATAATCTTCAACGTATTAGTAATATCTAGCATTTATCTATCAACTCGATTACTCTAGCTAACCATAACCGATTTCAAACATATAAAACATGGCATGAATTACAACATGGAAGGTGACATAAGCTTACTAAGAGTCTATTGCTTTGTAATATCATTTTATACCCTGAGAAAACATACTCAATGCTTTGTAATATTATTTTATAACTTTGAGAATCCACTCAATGCTTTGTACTATTATTTTATACCCTGAGAACACACTGAATGCTTTATAATAATATTGTTTTATAACTCTGAGCATGCATTCATTTTTTGTAAAATTGTTTTATAACCCTAGTGTTCCCTCACCTGCGTGTGAGCTAGCTATACGCAACTTGCTATGCGTCAATATTTATTAAATGTTATATTAAATTTATGAAATATAAATTTGTCTCAGTCTCCTTACTTGCTCATTATCTTATGAATCACTAGTTGAGTTATCTAATATATATAATAGGGGGGATGTCTCATGTTTTACTGTTTTGCTATTGCTGGAACGCGATCAAAGAGATATCGAGTGTAACCTCAGGCATGTCATTCGCGATGGGTTGACTTGGAAGCACGAGTGGGAGAGAGTTGAGGTATGATCAGACGTAGGGTATTACTATCCCGACTTGGTCCGCTTTTGGTTCTCTGGCTTGGACTCTCAGTCTGTTGCGCAAATGTACAAACCTGACCGTTACATAGGTATATTTTTTTTCCCAGAGTTAGCGACCCAACGTGGAGCTTAGACTAAGTACACAACCCTGAGTAGAGTTATTATATTTTTCGTTCCAAATATACTGCAGTATGACAAAAATAAGTATAAATTAAACAAACAACTCATAATCTAGTATTAAAATTGATAAATAATTTGAGTTTGTAAATAATTTGGATAAATTAATTGGTGATTCAGAAAGGGATGAGCAAGAGAATGATCAAGCAAGAAAAATATATATAAATACACAAATGATCAGGCAGAAAAAGAAATACACGCGTACTGAAAAAAAAAAAAAAAAAAAAAGTTTTATATTTTAAAGGGAGAAACCACAGGTGACAAGTCAGAAGCTGGGTGAGTCTGAAAATTTAAATGATTATTTAGATGTGCTTATTATATATTTATGTATTATTTAAAATGTATCAAGTGGCAAATAATAATGGGCAAAGAAGGAGTGATTGAGGTAATGATAGGTAGTCAGTTCTGGGGGAGTAGGCGGTAAGTCAGCTATCAGATATAAAAATAAAAGAAGCAGATCAAAGAAATAATAGTACTAAGATATATATAGAAAAATAAAAATAAATGGAAGTTGAAAGAAAAGAGGAGGGAAAAGAGGAACAGGAAGAGCAGATAGGAAATGAAGTAGAAAGCGATGGTAAAACTTTGGAGATCGGGGAGAGAAGGATATTAGTAAAAGATAGTAGCAGTATGGAGGAGGAAATAGCAGTGAGCAAATATGAAAACTTAGAAGAGAAAAGGGGACCAAAACCAACACAAGAAAAGAGGCATAAGGAAAAACAGGGAGTAAAGCGAGGCACCAAGCCTAATGACAATAATGGAAATAATAAACAAAAATAATGAGAGAATGGAAGAAAAAGATAGAAGAGATAGAAGAAGAAAAGGAAAGAGATAAAGCTGAAAGGGAAGAAAAGGAAAGAAGAGATAGAAGAAAAGGAAAGAGATAAAGCTGAAAGGGAAGAAAAAGAAAAGAAGAGATAGAGAAGAAAGAGGAAAGAGATAAAGCTGAAAGGGAAGAAAAAGCAAGAAGAGATAGAGAAGAAAAGGAAAGAGATAAGGCTGAAAGAGAAGAAAAGGAAAGAAGACATAAGGAAGAAAGGGAAGAAAAGGAAAGAAGAGATAGAGAAGAAAAGGAAAGAGATAAGGTGGAAGGGAAGAAAAAGAAAAAGAGAGAGAGAGGAGATGCTTGGCTATATAGAGCACATGTTTGACAGCAAGGTGGAACAAAATTCCCTGCTCTAGAAGGAATGGAAAGATTAACAACGTGAATGTAAAAAGCAAAGTGAGGAAACACCGAGAGAGAGGGGTGGTGCCCTAGAAATACAGAATAAAGAAAGCAAAGAGAGGGAGAGATATAAAAGAAGAGGAAAAAGATAGCCAGAGAAGAAAAAGATAAGGCTGAAAAGGAAAAGATAGCTAGAGAGAAAAAGTGAGGACAAAAAAGGAAGAGATAAAGATAGAGATAAGACCAGAAAAAGAAAAAAAGTGGAAGTTCTGGAAATTGAGTTAGAGATAGCAAACAAAAGAACCATAGAAGAAAGTGTAGATGAAGTACAAGAGATACAGGAACTGCAGGAGAGAGTAGATAAAGGTAGAAAAGGAGCAGAAAGAGACAGCATGGTTAGGAGATAAGAGAATTAGCACCAAAAAGAATAAAATTAGATAGTGAAGACAAAGGGGAAGCTGAAGATCGGAACAGACAAAGAAAAGAAGCAGAGGATAGGATAGGTACAAAAGGGAAGTCAGAGTGGAAGATAGAGGTTCAGCAGAGACAGAAGTAAAGGTGGAGAAAATAAGCGAGGATAATAAACCAAGAAAACGGTCAGAGCAATAAGATAACCTCTATCGAGAACCCAACGTTAAACCCTTGGAAAAAAATAATAAGACTGGACAGTATCACTTTAAGAGACCTCATAGTGCATAATATAAATAAGACAGAGCACACAGAATTTCCACCCTGGAGACTTCATTTTGATAACAGTGGTCCACCAGCCATTCCCGTAGTATTAAGCATAAAGAATAAAACAGTGGACCTCCAGAATAAAGAGCAGGCTCGAATACACCGGAACAGCATGCAGACGCACATAAGAAAAGAAAACAGAATTCAACTTGCCAGTTCGAAGTAGGGGACCGAGTTTGGGTGAAAGATAAGCCTCCAAATAATGGACACTTATCCAAGAACCCGGAAATTTTACCCACTCTACAAAGGGACAGACCAGATAAATGAAAGCTGGAGAAAATTGCTTTTAAATTGATAAAGTCTAATACAAGGAGTTCGAAACCACGCTTATTAAACCGTTACCAGATTAGAAGTACCCTTAGAGCAACATAGGGAAATTATATTTAGGTTTTTTTAGTTTAGGGATGGTTAGAATTAGTTTTACATATTTAACCATATTTATTTATTTGTAACTCATATTTATAACCTATAGTAATATTAGCTTATTTAGGTGTTTATTCATTCACATTTAAGTTATTTATTTTTAATTAGAATTTATCTTATTATTAATCAGTTAGTCGCATTTGTAATATATTAATAAAAAAGTTAAGCATTAGAATTAGGTTACCTTATTTATTCAATTTATAATCATATAGCATGAAAATAATCAGAAATTGTATTATCTTAGTTAAACAGAGTTATATATTTAATAATTATATTACGTTACTTAATTATATTCAACTATGCTAGAGCACGAGGGGTTGGCGTATTAGCTGCTTGCATGACCAGAAAGGGAAGGGGATATTGAAGAAAGTAGACCAGATTAATATATATATAAAAGTTGTGTGGAGTCACTAAGAAAAAAACAGGAGCTACAAAAAAAAAAAAAAAAAGAAAAAGAGGAAAAGGGAGAATAGAAGGGGGAGAAAGATCTTTTTTTTACTTTTTTTTTTTGTAAGCAGCAACATATTGAAATGGTTACACCTGTTTCACCTATTATCTTTGATAATAGTATATATTTGTTGTACTCAGATGGCGTGTATTTCTTCAATTTTAAAAACTTTGCTTATAATATTGCAAGTATGTGCGTATATAATCGTCCCATTAATATAAAATTACAATCTCAAATATTTATATACGAGCATAGTCTGTTCGATTTGTTAAAACTGAATAAACATAACTATAATTAATTTATCTATATAGCAGCATAATTTAAATTTATAATATTACTTAGTTTTCAATATTTCTTTCTAAATAATTATTTAAGTCAGTATTCATTTTGACTAATTCCAAGTTTTCAATTCTTTTGTTTGCTTAAAATTACAAGCAGAAAGTTTTATCAGTTTTAACACTTCGTCCTAAAAATAAATCTTTGGCTAAAATTTGACCTATTTAAAATTGATAACCAAGACCAATTATAATATTCAGTCAGGCATAAATCTATACATAAATCTATACAAATTGCTTGTGACCATTTATCTTGGAAATATATCTTTTAAAACCGAAGTCAATTAAAACAATAGAGTCTTTCCAAGTCCAGATTTAGCTATATTTAATATTTTACTAAACTGGATATTTGGTTAAAGGCTAGTTTGAACTAGTCATCTTGTGATGTGGCATGACTCAAAGTAGGAGGTTACTTCTGTCAAAAATACAGCATAAAAAGGGGCCCAAAATAGCCACCAACTCTCTAACCTATCCTCTTCCATCATCTATCATCATCCGTGTAAATTTTTTTTCTGTTGCTGAGAAATTTGTGCTTGCTGCCAAATTTTATTTCCGAAGACCCGAGTTAACTAAGGAAACTGTTCCTGCCGTTTAGACTGCTAAATCTAAAAAAAAACCATCATCCAAGCTGCTATAAAATGACCGTTGGCTAGAAGACACAGAGACAGCCGTTTGCTCTTCCACGAGCGGCTACCGATGACAGAAAACCTCCACCATGCCCATCACTGTAAAGAAAGATGTACCCGAGAGCTCCAGATAGTCCCTGACCAGAGAAATGGAGAAAGCTGCCACCGAGATAAATTCACGAAGTTACATCCAGACTAAAACCTAAGAGAAGCCCAGCCTGACTGAATATAAAGAGAAGCGAAATGAACAAGACCTTAAAGACTTTCCGGTAAATCCTTTCTACAAAATATTACATTTCCTAACTAAAACGTATACTAAATGAAAGCTAGCTAAATAAATCACATAATTTATAATATTTCTAAATGTTCCACTGAAATGTTTATCGTAAAATGGTTTAAATCTTAGAACACCCTCAATTCTTGCTTGATCATTAATAACTTTAAGTAGCCGTTGATCATTAATAATTTAAATAATCACACACATCTAGTTTCTATAAAACCATACTATAAATTTTTATGTCTAAATTATTATCTTATCGATCATTTTTTACGCAATTCTTATATTTTAAGTTCATGTTTATTGATTTATGCTGTGTTTTTATCAGAACGGAGTCTGGTGTGTTAATAAATTATTGGGGGGAAGGGAGTGAGCAATTACTTTTATTATATCAATATTGCGATATAAAGAATATAGCTAAGACTCCTTTCTGAATTATATTTGTGATAGAGTGAATCGAACAAATTATTTAAAATCTTTTACTAAGGTTATTTAAAAATGTATATTTGCTTATATTATTTAAAACGCATCTTTTCTCAAATTAGTTAAAATCTTTTGATAAACTTATTTAAAGATGTATATTTGCGTATATTATTTAAAACGCATCTTTTCTAAAGATTATATAAAATGAAAATGTTTACTAAAGTTAATTAAAACGTATATATTGCGTATGCTATTTAAAACGCAGATTTTGCCCAAGTTATTTAAGAATTATATTTGCGTAAGTGATTTAAAATATGTATCTTGTCAGTTATTTGAAAAAGTATATTTCACGCAAGCTATTTAGAATATAGATTTGCATTCGTTAGTTAAAACCCATTTTTCATTATTAGTAAGGTCTGTTTTGACGATTTATTTAAGATGTGTAATTTACTTAAACATCAAAATTTGCGTGAGCTATTTTATAACTCACATTTTATTATTTAACAATCCGTTTGATATTAGATCTAGTTATACTATATAACTAATGTCCCCAGTTCTATAAGTAGCTATAGCAGAAAACCCTTAAATGAGATTCTCATTATCTGCACATCATTTTATCATTTAATAATCTCAGTTATGAACTGACTGGTGGTAGTAGCATACTAAAGAAGCTAAGATTTTGGCGGTAATTAAATTTATTAAATATTAATTTAGCGTTGCGAATGTATTGCTAATTTGCATAAAAATGCATATCTACTGCGCTATGTCTATAATGGCCCATCTCAAGATTGTTCCACGTCCAGGCACGCCTCGAAAGTTTAGGCCACTCGACAGTTCTTCGTATTTACGTAAAGTCACGCCTAGCAAGTTTGGGCAAATGTAGACATTTATCCTTGTATAACGAAACCAAAGCGTTTCCAAAGGAGCTCTATAAGCCAATCTTCTGTTCTTAATAAAAAGGCCTCTTACATTGTAGCAATCAGATCGGTTAGGGAACCGTTTACTAGAGGTCATAGCCCATTAAGAATGCATTAGGGCACTTTTATCTGATAGTATAGTTTCTAACGCACTAGAGTCTGACGTTCCCCTGCCCACATCTCAGTTCAGTTCCCCTAGAAAGTGACTTGGCTTTGATCAGAGCCTAGAATCTGAGTTAATGCGTTTATCTGTATAACAATATTATATGCACGAAATATCTATAATATGATTTTGAATATATTTATAATATAATCTTAAACTTAGTCATTATAATATTTTAAACTTGGTAGCAATGATATAATCTTCAACGTATTAGTAATATCTAGCATTTATCTATCAACTAGAGTTACTCTAGCTATACCATAACATGATTTCAAACATATAAAACATGGCATCAATTACAACATGGGAAGGTGACATAAGCTTACTAAGAGTCTATTGCTTTGTAATATCATTTTATACCCTGAAGAAAACTTATACTCAATGCTTTGTAATATTATTTTATAACTTTGAGAATCCACTCCAATGCTTTGTACTATTATTTTATACCCTGAGAACACACTGAATGCTTTATAATAATATTGTTTTATAACTCTGAGCATGCATTCATTTTTTGTAAAATTGTTTTATAACCCTAGTGTTCCCTCACCTGCGAGTGTGCTAGCTATGCTCACGCAAGCTTGCTGTAACGTCAATATTTATTAAATGTTATATTAAATTTATGAAATATGAAGCATTTGTCTCAGTCTCTTACCTTGCTCATTATCTTATGAATCACTAGTTGAGTTATCTAATATGCCATATGATAGGGGGATGTCTCATGTTTTACTGCACTAAAATAGATAATTATATAGAGAGAATGAAATTGAATAATAAATTATTGGAAGATATTAATAAAAGTGGAAGCGATAGAAGTAAAAAAATTTGGAAATATATTAAAAGAAGGAATGTAGGGAAAAGAAAAATAGTATTACTAAATGATGAGGGAATAGAGTGTAGGTCTAAAGAAGAATTAGAGACAATCTTAAATAAGTATATAATGGATATAGAAAAGATGTTAAATCTGAAGGACAGAGTGATAACAAACATGAAAGCATATAGTAGTAGAAATATTACTAATGGTTTACAGAAAATGAACTGAATGAGTCAGGAAAGAAATTGAAAAGTGAAAAGGCAAGAGGTTTGGATGGATGGGCAACAGAGATAATAATGAATTTAGGACATAGGGCAAAATTAAACCTAGTATCATGTTTTAATAAAATGGCACAGAAGACAAAATTTCCAGATAGTTAGAATAATGTATGAGTGAGGCTATTATTTAAAGGAAAAGGTAAGGACTGCATAGATAAACAATTATAGACCGATAGTGGTAACGTTGATGTTATATAAATTTTTTGTATATATGGTGACTGGAAGGGTGGCAAAATGGATGGAAGAAAAAAATATAGTGGGAGAAATGCAAGGAGGTTTTAGAATGAATAGGCATATAGGAGACAATTTATTTGTAGTCACACAATTTATAGATATGAGTAGGAATACACAGGTAGACAGTTATATATGGTCTTTATAGATGTGGAGAAGACATGATAGAGTAAATAGAAATATATTATGGGTAAGGTTAGTAAATTTGTGAATGAATGGAGCTTTAGTGGATCTTATTAAGATATTGTATGAAAATAATTATTATACATATCAATTTAAGAAGAATCAGAGTTAAAAATGGGGTGGAACTAAGGCAAGGATGCTCTATGTCACCGATTTTGTTTTTGTTTTTTTAATATTTGAAAGAAATGAAGAGAGCAATATAATGACTAAGAAGAGGGTAGAGATGCCATTAATAGATGGCAAGGGAGTGTATATATTATCAGATCTTTTATTTACTGATGATATCTTTTTGTGCACAGAAAGTAGGGAAGATATGAAAATTATGCTGAAGTCATGTGCAAGGGTGGGTAAAGAGATGGGGATTAAATTTAGCAAAGAAAAATCCAAAGTAATGATGATAAATGCCAGGGAAAGAAAAGAGAAAAAAAAATGTTTATTGGGGGATATAAAGTTAAATGTGGTGAATAGGTATAACTATTTGAGAATCATCTTAAGTCATCAGAGAAATTGCTTGTATGAATGGGAGAAAAAATTGATTAATGAAGCAAAGAAAAGAAAATAACTGATAAAGAAATTAACAGTGTTTTCATATAATAAATATGATGTAGCTAGAATTGTATGGAAGAGAGTGGCAGTAGCAGGGTTAACATATGATAATGATGCATTATGTGTTAGTAAAGGGGTGCCCGCTTAATTAGAAAAAGTACAAAGAGAAATAGGAAGACATGCATTAAATGCAGATGTGTGAATGGCAAAGGAGGCAATTCAAGGAGAAATAGGATGGTCAAGCATTTTAAATGAGATGCAAAAAGCAAAATGAAAATGTTCAATAGATTGCAGTTTATGGATAATAAGAGAATAGCCAAAATAGTATTTAATTGGGTTGTGAATAAAGGGCAGACAATAAGATGGGTGAGAAAGATAATAAAGCATGCAGAAGATTTAGATGAAGAATTTATGTCAATATGCTTACACAAAAGGTGGGATGATTGTGTTAGGAGAATTGTTGAGTGTTATAGAGGCAAGGAATGGGATAGAAGGATAGATGCATTAATAAAGAATAGGCAGTTGGAGAGATGGAGAGCTAGTGTGGAGAGTAATGAGTTTAATTATATATAGAAGTAAACGGAATATTGGGTGCGAGTTAATTTATGATAATAGCAAGAAAAGTAGTTTACTGTTTAAGGCTCGAACAGAATCTTTAGTAACAAGGGAATACACACATAAATGGAAAAATGTGGGTGACTTAGTCTGAAAGTTGTGTAAGAAAGGCATGGAAACGATACAAATAATGAAGTTGTAGAAGAATAAATATAAACAAAGTAATTATACAAAAGATGGGTTATTGTTTTTTATGCTGGGTTTGGAAAAAGATACAGGGGATTTAGATATAAAGGCCATGGAGTTGACAAAGATTATGTTGTGGAAATAGGATGGAATAGGATAGAGAAGAATATGGGAAAAACGTAGGGCAGGGAATTTTCTGGGTATAGTGGTTGAGAGATTCCTGACTCTGTATAAGGAGAAGTCACAGTGCATTGTATATGCTGTGAGCACAAAACACAAGGGTAGTGATTAGAAAAGAAAGATCTGATCATTTTCCTTTCAATGTTATGGATATTTTTCTGTGAGTTTTTTGTTGTTTTTTTTAAAAAGACAACATTTCTCATTTGTCGCTAACATCGCACGTGATATTTTTTTTTTTCAGAATATTTTGTCAAATTGAATATAAAAATAAATAAATAAATGATCATCAATTAAAACCAAGATATTACTGCATTTGTAATTGAAGTCAAAATTATGATAGATGATGTATAACTAAATTGAAGACATTCAACATTTTCTCAAAACATATCACATAATAATATTTTAAACTCAATAAAATTAAAACCAATTTTTCATGTTAGAAAGTTGTATGCTGAGTAATGATTGTTATCATCATTTTCACATTTTATTAGATAAATCAACTATGGAATGAATATTTTTTTCTAGTTTAATCCAGTTTTTCCTAACCATAGTTTTTCTTTCCACATCATTGCAGTAAATTTTCTTATTCATCCATTTCGCATGCAATCTTTTTCTAGGTCTTTTACAATCCCTTTGGATCTAGACTGTCCATCTAATCACAAGTCCATTTCAACTACATTTTACCCTCTTACTTGGAATTTTGTTTTATAATACAAACTATAAGCTTCTCTAATAGATTATATGTAACACTTCTTTGATGACAACTAGAAAATGAATATTAATTTTAATTCTATAATTTTTTTGAATAATTTTTTTAATATCTAACTTTTACTTTTGAGTATACTTATAAAATGTTAATATTTTTGATATTGTTTTCTCATTTTTCAGCAGTAAATTTCTTGTTATATAAATAATTCTAGGAACTGTTTATTATCAATAAAAATTTTAATTGGTAATTTGATTAATGTGTAGTGTCAGATACTATCTTTCAAATCTATTCATGGAAACTGATTTATAATAATAATATAGCTTGATTTTTTTCAAATCAGTGTAATATATATGAAAAAATGATGTTTATTGATATCAAAAATTCTAAATTTCTTAAATCTAAACTGTTTTAAATATTTCAAATGACTATCCTCTTCAAAGCTAATATGAAAGGTAAGTTATTCTCTCATCATTTGATAAAAGTAAAAAGTTGAATGAGAAAAATCATTTCATAGTGCATCTCCACATTTTTAAGAAACTAACTGTATTAGAGGAAAATTGGTTAATGAGAACAGTATCTCCTATCTGTGAAAAAGCTGCTAAATTGTGAATTCTCATTGTATATAACTATGGCCAATTGTACTATGATTGAAAGTCTCAACATGTGTGAGGAAAACCCTTATTAGATCATTAATTGAAATCTGATATTATATAGCTTTCTGTTATCTGAAAGAGGGAAGGGTTTCTGCTAGTATTTATGACTGATGAAATAAGAACAATCAGTTGTCTGTCATTTCTAGATGATTTTTATACACCTATCCATAATGGGCATGCAATCTTTATGTACCATTATTATTCTTACTAGTAATGAAGAATGGTAAAAAAAAATCAATCTGAAGGAGAAATGAACTTTGTACAATCAGTGACTTTTATATAGAAACTATCTTAAAGGTTCAATTCTATTTTTAGTCAATTGGTATTTAAAATCAGAATTCTGAAATATATTTGGGTAAGATTCAGTTTTATCAAGATAAAAGGACTTTAAAAATTAATAATTTTATCTATTTTAATATTTATGCTTTTCCATTTCTTAATATTTCTTATTATTATGATTATGTATACTGCTCTCCCCCTCTCTTAGACTTAGTATTAATTTATTTTTTTTGATCTGTTGTTAAGATATATTGATTCATATAGATACTAAAGGTAGTCATAAGAGTTGGAGAAAAGCTAGTTTTAATCAGTCATGTAGAGCTTGTTGGGTCAAATTCAGCCTAATTTAAATTGATTTTTCTCAGATATTAATACATCCTCATTTTATTTAATTTTTTTTATTATTTATTGATATTTGTTGTTCTCAAATCTACTTGTCAATTCTCTCACTTTCATTTCAAACCTAAATAGAAATATTTTGCCACAAATCTTGAGAAAACTACATGTTTGGCTGAGCAGTTAATAAGAGAATAATACCATTATTGTGATGATGTTGCAAGAGGAGGGAACTCCTAAAGGCATTCTTTCAGCAATGAAAGTGGCACTTAGGAATACATATCTTATAAAAATGCTTTTGGATGTTAGAGCTTCTTGCTCTGAATATTATTTTGTTGTAAAATGAGCAGAAAATATAACCATCTAGCAGTTTGATCATCATCATCAATATCATTATGATATACAGGAAAATTAAGATTTGGGCATGAATATGAGTCAAATTGTACGAGCATGATGGAAGTGAATGGTTCAAAATTATCATGATCATGATCAAAAAGGTAGTTTGGTATAATATATATATATGCACTTATACCCTTATATGTTAATATATTATAAATATCCATAAAGAAAGTTGTAAATAAAATAAATATTTCTCTTTATCTTTTTTTAAAAGTCCAATCACCAATGAAAAATATATATTTTTATCTAACATTAACATGTTATCTATATGTATCCTTTGATTATTTGCCTAAATCCAAGAGTAATCCTAAAATAATACATATATCTTTATTAAGTCTAGCTTCACCAGATGAAAGTGCATCCAGCTATTGTCAACAAAATTAATATACATAATAAACTTTTGTCTAACCAATGTTTGAAATATCAAATCAATTACAAATAGAAAAAGGAGAATAACCTGAATGTAACATTATATTTACATGATCACATTTCCTATACTAGCACATTAATTGTTGATAAACAGAGCAAAACTTTCCATACAGTATTGCCACCTGTGCTAAACAGAGTAATCAATGGATGCCAGAAGGCTTGTGCATAAAATCCCTATCTAATGCCTACTCATCCAATATCCCCAGACTACTTTCCGGCTTGTGGCCTTCGTCAGTGAGGAGCTTTGGATCTGAGAGCACTGCATCTAGATCTTAGGATCTAATGCAACCCTCTAGCAACCACCTTTTATCTCTACTTAACTACTAAACTATGAGAATGAAATTGAAAACACAAAAAATATTTTCAATCTAAGCTCAATAGCTGTATGGGTGCTGAACTGAGTTCAGACCCATATGACTATATAAGCTATTGAGCTTAGATTGAAAATATTTTTTGTGTTTTCAATTTCATTCTCATAGTTTAGTAGTTAAGTAGAGATAAAAGATGGTTGCTAGAGGGTTGCATTAGATCCTGAGATCTAGATGCAGTGCTCTCAGATCCAAAGCACCTCACTGACGAAGGCCACAAGCCAGAAACTAGTCTGGGGATATTGGATGAGTAGGCATTAGATAGGGATTTTATGCACAAGCCTTTTGGCATCCATTGATTATTCTGTTTAGCACAGGTGGCAATACTGTATGGAGAGTTTTGCTCTGTTTAATAACATTATATTCTATAAATGTTAACATTATTATTTTCATCTACTTAGTATAAAGTGTTTAACTGATGCAAGGTGATCAGTACAATGCTTAACATTGAATCATATATTGTATCAAACTCAATTGAAAATTGAGGTATTAAATATTTAAAATTTTCCTTTATGTGAGTTCTAGAATTCACTATTCCTCACTGCATTAAACCATGCAAGGCAAAATAATCATATAGTTTGTTGCTTAAGAGTTTACATGAAAATTTGTTAAAGTGAAAAAATTGAGCTGTAATCCATTGATCTTGAGCTCTAGAGTCAACCATTCTACAACTGCTCTAGATCACACAGAGTTAAGTAAGTAATGAAATATTGCTATAAATATATATTATTCAAAGAAGAAGCTTTTAAATATATGTCTCATTTCATGTAGCATAAATAATTTTTATAAAATTCAAATAATACAAAATTTTATATATCATATATATCTCAAAACAAAGTGAGTTATGACTAATTTATTATTATAGATATTATATATTGATAGAAAGATTTGATATATTGTTCATTAACAGTTCTTTTTGATCATTGAGTTTAAACAATGATCACTAGTCTTTGCTTTTGTTCTATTGTAGTTTTTTTCCATAAATTTAAATAAATAATTAAAATTTATTATAAATTAATATCACTTTTTTTATAGTTGTCTGTTTGTGAATTGAATTGAAAGTATCATTTAATAGAAATATTTGAATTAAATTTATAATTTATCTCCTATACAAAATCTGAAATATGCTTTTATTTCTGTTCATTTAAAATAAATTTTTATTTCTTAATAGAAATATTTGAATTAAATTTATAATTTATCTCCTATACAAAATCTGAAATATACTTTTATTTCTGTTCATTTAAAATAAATTTTTATTTCTTGACATAACAAAGTGTATTTCTTTTAAAACTTGAATAGATTTTTCCTTGTATTATTTTGTTATAATAGTGATTGTAACATGTTAACTTTGATATACTACTAGGAGAGTAAAAAGATTTGCACTGCTTAACAACTCATTATAATCAATAATGTTTTATTTATTTCTTCTGCCATCATTTTTTTAAAAGTTTGTTAAATTTATAACAACGTAAAACAAATATCAAATTTTAAAATTATATCAATAAATGAAGATTACTCATGGACTTGATTTTTAAAACAATCTGAAAATTTAATGAAAATAATTATAAGACAATGTGTTTGAGAATTTGAATAATATAATTTTAATAGCAAGCCATTGATGAAATGGAATGCTTAATTTGAAAAGATTGAACTACATGAATAAAATCAATAGAGTAGAATGAATAATAAAAACTGAATGCTGTAGTATGTTTGAATAATTCATATTATTTTTAGAATTAGTCATTGATATGTAACTTCTCATGAAAGTTTTAAAAATCAAATCCATGATATCATTTATATTATTATTTTTATGATATCTTTGAAAAAAATAATTTTATTAAAAGTTCAGTATATACATTATATTTGTATTCAAATATTATATATTAGTTTTTGATTTTTAAAATTTCTTAAAATAGATATATTTGTTTATTTATAAATGTCTTTAATACAAATACAAAACATATATTTATATACCTCATTTAATTTCATTGAATAATATATTTTTAGAAAATAAGTATGATGATTCTTAAGTAATTTAATGTGGTTGTGATGCTTGAATTATATTTCATTGATTTATTTATGTAATTGCTTATTACAGTTACTTTAAATCTGACTCTTCATCTATTTCAAATAATTTTTTTTTTTTTTTTTTAGATATCTCTTTTATTATTATATTTAACTCTCATGTATTTGGTATATTTCTGGGCTGATGTTAATTTTTAAATACTGTTAGGTTTTACCATGGTCAATGACTTTTTCAATGTATATATATATATAAATACAGTCATCTTCAATGATAATTTATGTACATAAACTCATTATTCATTTATGCTATTATTTAAACATGCATTATTAATAGGAAAACAATAATATTTTAATTATATTTTAAAAAGAACGTAGTAGCAACTTACTACATGAAAGTCATACAATATTTAAAATCTGGCTTTTAACTTAGTTAACAGAAGTTTTTTTTTTAATGTAGCTGATCTATTTCTTATTAACCACTCATTGTTAATTTATATGTATAAGTTAATTAAACAATTACTGAGATTAGTTTCATGAGCTTGTCTGTAGGATTTGGATATGACACTATCATATGATAGTCATTGATTACTCAAAATGACAATAGATGAGCTTTACAATAAAAAATATAATGTGCTTTTCTGCTTCTAATTAGATTTTTAATAAAATAATAAATAAATTTATTGGAGAGTATAAGCAGTATATTTATATTATGCATTACCTTAAGAATACAATGAAGTTTTGTGATATGAGGCATATTAAAATTCACCAACTTAAATATTGGATGATATAGTTGTGGTATATATATCAAAATATTATCATGAATAATTTTAACAAATATTAAGATCTTTATAAAACCTAGTACATTGATTTGAAATAAACTTGGGAAAATGAATAGTAACTTTCTAAAATGTACAAATTGCAGCTTAGTTTTACTCTAGATTTGAACTATATGAGGTGAATCTCAAGAAATTGAACTCATTTATTCAATAAATGCAATTATAATTATTTTAAACAACCTGTTTAATAATAAACCATCAAAAAATGTTACATATAGATCCATCAAGGAAATAAATGACTGTGATTAAGTTTATAATATTTTTGATCATTATCGATGGTAATTTATCTTTGCTTGCCATGTTCTTAATATAATTTAATCTAGTATCTTATTTAGAGCTTATTATAATCTTTAATAAATTGCAATGGTATATTAGCAATAATGTCCATTCATCATGAAAATGCATAATTGTAACAAGCATAATAAAATACTTTTATTGCTCTAATCATCTTCCAAATTATTGAAGACCAATTTTCAATTGCAGTTTTGCAATATTGAATTTGTCAAGTTATGGAGCTGATAAGTCAAGGAAATAAAGTTGATAATTTTATAGAAATGTATCTTTTAAAAAATGTATTCCAACTTCATTTATCATTCTTTGGAACAGAAGCAAAACATCAAGATAGTGGCTGAAATTCAAACTTTTATTATTATTAATCTTAGTCTGCCTAATTAAATCGAACAACTACCCTTCATGCCTGAATAATGCTTAATCTTCTAGATAATAAAGATTACTGTAGCCAGTGTCTATAAGAATATGATACTTTCTCTACCAGTGTTCAATTCATATTACAATTTTGTTTTTATAACCAACACTCATGCAACCCAACCTAGATTAACTTGTTTAGTGCCTTTAATTTCTGATTAATAATAGATATTGCAGGCTAATAGCATATAACTAGTTGAGTTAGTTATTGCCTTGCTTCGTGAAAAAAAATATCTTAAGCCTATTTATAATCTGTAAAAATTTGAAGTTTCACATAAGGCAGAATCAAACCCCAGATTACGAACATTACAGTTTGATATGCTAATAGTTAGATATGCTATTCATTATATTGTCAGTTGATAATACTATAAATAAAATATTTACTACTTTTAAGCATAATTTGAATTTTGTTCTATTATATTTAGTTATTAAATTTGCTGCAGTTTAGTAAATTATATAAAACTTTGAAATAATTTAAAACTTGTCTGTGTTTTGATTTGTTTGTAATAATATGATTTTTGATTGTATTATTTGTAAGATAATTCAAAGTGAACTGGATTAAATGATTTCTAATATTACTCTCTAATTATGTAAATGTTCATTTTTATCAAATGACATAATGATAAATAATAATTGATAGTTATTGGAATAAAAAATATTTTAATTCTATTGTCATAAATTAAAAAATGACAATAAAATTGTATCTTAGAACTTTTTGTTGTTGATTTGTGCTAAAATTTTTGTTTTCACTTGTTAAACTGGAAATATTGAGAGAATAAATTGAGATAATTTTTGCAAATCTAGTTTATTATCCTATCACCTTTGCTTTTATTTTTTATGTCCTTCTATATGAAGAAATACAGGTTTAACATGCAAATGTTTTTTTTTTCTTAAATTAAATCATTTTTCATAGCCTTGTACTAATAAAAGAGTTCAAAGATCACTAGCAACTTCGAGAAGAACAGTTTCCTAATCAAAGTTTTTTAATAATATAACTTGACAGAAATTTATTTAAAAAAAAGAAAATCATTTATATTTTCTACTTATTGATAGATAAAGTTTCATCTTATTATCTTTTTTTTTAAAAAAACAGGACTTAATTATCCTGATTTAATTTTGAATCAGCTTTGAGAGGTGTGCTATTACCACTCAAATGATTGGAAAACTGTATAAGATATAAAAAATAAATTATTGTCTGGTATCAATTTAATTAATTCTGATTTTTTTTTCATACCTGGGAGAATTATCCAACCATTAATGATTATCTAAAAGCTACATTTTCCAGTAGATAAAATTCAGATGGATTGTAATAATTCCAATGATGTAACTTTCATTATCTTGAGAATTTGACTTTGGCTTCAACCCAAAAACATTTGATCCCCTGGGTGTGGACTTCTGTCACAGATTTGCATAATGCCATTGGTAATTGATTGGTGGAATGTTGGAATCTCTTGGGATTGAGACCTGCATTGGAATGAATGACTATGTCAGGAATACATTTTTTCGAGGAGAGGAATCAAGATCAATTTATTCTAGCACAGCATTTATTTATTGTTAATATTATTTAATGGAAAAAATTGAAAGTAAATAAAAAAAATTGCCATTATTTATCTGCAAATCTCCTTATTACATATTTATTGTTAATATTATACATATTTATTGTTTGTATTATTTAGTGAAAAAATCGAAAAAATAAGCAAAGGTCATAAGGGCAAACACTTGGACAGGTCATGAGACCACAAACTCTCTATTCACATGCTTACTGTTAATATTATATATAATTATTGTTCAAACAAATGCAAGTTAAAATTAAAAAAATTCACGAGTTTATTTTTCATATAATTATTGAAAAAACTGAAAAACTTACTAAAATCTCAAAACAACATCTTAATTCAAAAGTTCACATGAAATTAAACATTTTTCCAAATGATGGGAAAATGTTAGTGTGTAAAAAAAAAAAATCTCTTAGCATATGTTAAATCGACAATGAAAATAATTTATTATTTAAAAAAAAATTTTTGACGGAAATAATAATTTTATTTAATATAAAAATTGCTCTATCTTAAGCTGTTTTTGTACCATTAAGCAATATATGCAAATAATCAAAACTGGCAAGCAATTATTAGAAGTGCAAGGAATTTAGAAATAAATAAATTTCCAAGAATTCCTCTAGTATGTGCTTCATGTTTTATGGGACAGTTTTGGTAAGTGTTTAGTGTTATAACGTTCTTATTCACGAGCCAAAAATGCTGAGAAATCTCATTCTTAACTCTTTTAGTATTGGAAATCAAGATCATAAACATATATGTGATATAACAGTTGCAGAAAGGCACC
Organism: Epiperipatus broadwayi; assembly: GCA_028023455.1. Lineage (NCBI taxonomy): Eukaryota > Metazoa > Onychophora > Udeonychophora > Euonychophora > Peripatidae > Epiperipatus > Epiperipatus broadwayi. Next base: position 6,403,414 of record JAQFVV010012440.1, on the reverse strand, counting down.
AGTCTTCATCATAGAAGTATTAGTGTTATCAGACAGACATTAATTCAGACAAATTGATATATTTATCACCAGACAAAAGGTTTTGATGAATGATAATATTGTATAACTGTTGTCCCTTGTGAATAAAGATTTGGGGAAGCAGGCTTGATCACCCAGTAGCCATTGTAATGATTTTCATTGTATAAAAAACATAAGCAAACTCAAAGGGTACAGAGTGATAGGGATTGCAACATGTTGTGATTAGAAATAAATTTCAGTATTATGAAAACACTGATAGTTGTCAAATCCACAAGGTCAGAGATTAATTTAGTTGCAACCCATGAGTAGTATAATAAACTTTTATCAAGTATTTTTTATGGGTGTCAGAAGTTACAGTATTGAGATATAAATTAATTACATTTTAATGATTTGATTTATTTTCATTTCATATCAAAATAACATTGTTAACATCTCCCAAGTTTGTCTGCAAGATATCAGAATTATTTTTTACCAAACTTAATCTTTAGTTTTTTTACCATTGAGCATTTATAGAACCTTTTTATTAGAGGGAATTTGAACCCAATCCAAGCTCCCTTTAGTCATTCAGTTTATCTTGTACAACCAATATACATGACCACATATGTGCAAGAAAGATAAATGATCTCCAATATACATATCATGCTGAACCAGCACTCATCTGTTGGTTTGGATAATCATCTTACACACGTATATATAATCAGTGAAAACTGAGCACTGATTATATATAAATGTGGGAGATGATGATCCAGATCAATTGATAAGTGCTGATTCAGCACAAAATACATATATTGGAAATCATTTAACTTTCTAGCACTATGTGGTTTTATGTATCGATTGTATAAGATAAATTGAATGATTAAAGGGAGCTATACCTAGCTTAAGTATATATACTGTACTTGTATTAGAACCTTTTTATATAACGTTTATTTTCTTGAAGCCGAACAATATCATAAAATTATTACAAATTAAGCAGACTGTTCTTTTGCATTGTGACTCTATTACTCCCTGACATATTTTGATTAAATTATATAATGCAGTAGGTATGCAAGTAATGACTTCTGCAACATGGATTTCTTCTCACTATCAGTTAGGTGAAGAACTAGAGGAATTAATGTAATGCTTTGCAAAATAAATGTTATTCATATATTGTTATATCTTGGCAATTAGTTTAACTCCATTTTACATCATCCCTTTATGATTATGCAATTTTTATGGTAAGTCATGTATTCAAAAATGTATTTAATATTATCACATTAATTTTATTCTCCCTCTATTTTATTGATTAATTTTTGATTTTGTCTGACTTATTATTAAAATTATTTGGGTTTGTTTTTTCAATTACAGTTTTATAATTAATTGTTTTGTTAATGTTTTTTAATATTTTTTTCCTTCTTTCATTTGTTTATTTTTTTCTTTTTTTTTTATAATACCTTCAACATTTTCTTGTTGTATTGCATAGAATATTAATTTTATTGTTTTTAAAGTTCATTTTTGAAGTATTGTCAAATAAAAATCATAAGTATGTCATTCAATATTTTTTTATTTTTTGTCTATGACACTTTTAGATTAAGGCCTGTCGCAGATATTGTTCTTCATTCATTTTAATTTCATCATGATTGTTGGCTGACTCACATTCAATTAAATGTGATTATCCTTATTGCTTTTATGGTTTAATCTAGTTCAAACTTTGAAAGCTTTAAAAACCTCATTTAAGGATCTATAATTTATTGCATTATTTAAATACACTTACATTGTCTATACTTAACTTAATGTAATTATAAGGAACTTGAACTCAGACTTTCAAACTCAATTGTTCAATCCATCTTGTACAACTGATACACATGACCACATAAATTTGAAAAAGATAAGTGATCTCCAATTTACATGTTTTGTGTTCAACCAGGACTCATTAATTGGTCCTGATCACCATCTCCCACACATATATACAATCAGTGCTCAGTTTATGCTAAGATAGCAAATCTTCAAACTTTAATGGACAAGCTTCAATCTTCTTCAGTCTTAAACTTTTCAGCCATCCATATCAATAAAAATCTGAGGATGCTCAAAGCCCTTGTTGATGTTAACATGGATATGACAATAATATTGGCATCAACAAGGGTTTTGAGCATTCCACCCTTGAATTTTTATTGATATGGATGATTGAAAGTTGGAGAGTGAAGAAGATTAAAGCTTATTCATTAAAGTTTGAAGACTCTATTTTAATATAAACTGAACACTGAATATATATATTTGTGGGAGATGATGATCTGGACCAACTGATGAGTGCTGATTCAGCATGAAATACAGTAGTAGAAATCATTTATATTTTTCATATGTATGTGGTCATGGGTATCAGTTGTGTAAGATTTATTGGATAGTTCTAGGGAATTTGAAAGACTGAGTTCAAGTCCTTTATAATTTATTGCATTATATAAATATCAATAATACTGTAATTCTGCAGAAAATGATTTATGTTTTTTGTTTTTTTTTATTTGAGGAAATGATATTCCAATTTGTTTAAAATTTTCTAAGTCATATTTTGCTTTGTTTTCAAGATAAAAATTATATTCCAATAATTTGAAATTGTTTACTGTAGTTGTCTAGAACTATCATTGTTTTTATATTTTTTATAAATATTCTGAAAAAATATTGTTCTTTGATTATCATAGTCATTATCTTACTTTCTATACAAAAAGTTTATGGTTTTATTGCTCAAGAAGTTTGAGTGCCAGAATCGATTCTCGAATCCCTCGATCCCGGATACTCTAACAACTGCAACAAATCGTACAGGGCTTTATCTTACTATTAAAGATAATAACTGCTTTTATTTTATTTAATCATTCTTGAAGTATTTTTGTGTATATAACTGTTAAATAAAACTGGGGTCAAAGTAAAAAACCTAACTCGATGTTTTGATTGGTTTTAATTAAATTTCTCCTTTGTTTCCAAGTTTAATGTGATTTTTATATTTATTTATAGACTTAATTACATCTATAAGTATTTGTGAAGATCTCTTTTTTCCATCTCATTCCAAAGTATTTACCATTTTATCTTGGTGAATGATTTTTAATTAAATTCTCAGCTTATTTGTATTACAGTACCAATGTTCTCCATAGAGTAGTGCAATCCAGTGTAAGTCATAGTAATCCCTATCTAGCGGCTACTCATTCAATATCTGCAAACTAGTTTCTAGCTTGTGACTTCATCCATGAGTAGTCTTTGATTACTATGGCTTGTGTTGGACAGCACTACTGCATGGAAAGAGTTGCTACTGTTTTAACAGCTTGTGTAACCATAAGAATTGGTGATCATGTCATATTTGTATTATTTTTGAAAGTACATCATCTGAGCATGGCACTTATCTCTAAATCCTGTTTTTCAAGAAATGTTTCTTTTATTAGTATTAGTTAACTATTATTATTATTATCATCATCATCTTTCATATGTTAAGTTTTTACCTGAAGGCATATTGGGACAATTAAACAATAAGTCACTATTAATAATGTAACAACCCTTGATGATTAATGGGAGTTTTTCATTGCTTTCAATGCTATTATTATAATTTATTCTAGCTTTTTAATATTAAGGCTTCTAATTGAAAATTATAAATTGTTTTAAGGAAAATATTGCACATTCTATTAGATGATTTCAGTAATTGTTGGAATTATTTTAAATTCAAATTTGATTAAATACATAATAGCAGGCTATCAGGGCTTATTATAATAACAATTTAGGTTAACAAATTTATAAATTATTTGTGAAATAAATTGCTTTATTAATAAAACATGTCTGAACATCTATATTTAAGAGAAATAACTTTTTAGATTAATAATAGTTTTACTCTTTCCTGTCCTGCATTGTTGTTCAAATTAGTTAACTTCTATATTAATAGTTTGATTGGATGAGTTCTTTCTATTTTTAATATTAATAATCACAATGTTAAGGGCTACATATCTTACAGAATTTTGGATGTTTGTAAACACATTGTAAATACATATTGGTAAATAATTTATACATTTAATAGTGAAGAAAAATAAATTGGATATGATGAATGTTACTGACACAATTTCATTGAATATAATACATAATTTAGATATAATATGTTTGACCCCATAGCTATATTATTCCAGCTACACTCCCCCAATCCTTTTTCATATAGTGCTAAAAATTTGAGCTTTCTTTATTTAAAGGTGGAGTATGACTGGAGAAATATAGCTATGGGGCATTTCAAATATTTTATATAGATTTCAGCTAGTGATATGCATTGTTTCTGTTTTTATAATTTAGATATAATGTTTTTGTACCCCATTGTAAAATAAGTTTATTTATACATCTAAAATATATTTAGGATTATTACATATTTATTAAATTGGCTTACATAGAAAAAAAAACCCCCAAAGTAATAAAATATATATGTAAAGTATGTAGTTTCATTATAATGGTAGTTAATGATAAGCCAACATTTTACCATTTGAACACATTCCTAATTTTTTATTAATATTTAGGTTTGATATTGTAATTGAAATTTGTGGTTTCCAAAAAACTTACTATTATATTATCTATCAAATAAATAATTAATTGGATAATTAAAGAGATTATCATAGGATTAATAATCATTGGTGCCATAATCATCATTAAACTTATTGGCTATCTATCTAAGATGATTGTAATACATAGTCTATCATTGCACATAGAAATTTGATAAAGTTAAGTTGGCATCTAGCCAGCCAGATAAATTGTAAAATAAAAAGATTAGTGTTTATGTGGTTTTTATTGAAGAAATTAAAAGGTTATAATTGTTTCATCATTATTATTACATGATTTATGTATCTTGACAAATAATCGAAACTTTTGATCATTAGAGAAAGTTACAAGGGGAAAATATTCATAAATGAATTTAATTCTCACATTAATTATTAGAGACTACAAACATACACTCCATCATATTTCTAAAGATTTTCGGCCATTTTATTTTTTATACATTTTTTGTAATCCAAATTTTGATTGAATAAATATTGTATGATATATCATTTAGTTTTCTGGTGGCAAGTTCATTGGTAATATTAGCACAAATCACTCCCCATTAAATGAGAAAAGATGTGATAGCAGCATGGCCAACTGAAAATATTTACTTTAAACTAAGAATCTTAGCGTAGTCTTATCAAAGATCTTGCATTGATATATTATCATGAAATATTTAAGATCCATCATTCTAAAGCAAAAACTGCCCTAGAAACATCTTAACATGATATGAAATAAAATATTTTAAAAAGTCGATGAAATACATTTTGGATCCTTTTACATTACTTAATGGTAAAACAATATTCAAGGATAGAAAATTTAAAAAAAACAACAACTAAAAATTATCATTATTTCAATTTACATCATGCTTTTCTCAAGCAATTTTAATGCTGCCATCTATTATAAACTTGAGTAATTAAAAGATACTAGATGAAAGTCTTTTATTAAATTTATACAGTCCTATATATCCACATATTATAAATCCACCTCCAAATTCCTCATTAATGAAGACCACAAGCCACAAATTATCCTGAGGATATAGATAGGATGGCACTGGGTTGATTCAGTAAGTGCTATTTAATGAGTATACTCTTAAAATAAATAGCAACGTTGGACTTGGATAGAGTTTGCTCCTAAAAAGTATTAAAAAATGAAATCAGTATTATTTAATATCTTGTTCAATAACTTTCTATATCCCAGAAATATCTTAATTCTTTTATTAGACTATTAATCATGGAATTAATGTAGGAGAAAAATAATCACTCATGATTAAAAATAAATTCAATTTTTTTATTTTGATGTATTTTAATTAAACAGTTGTTGGAGTAATAAGGTAAAGAATAAATAAAATACTATAGATTTAAAGTTTTTAAAATTATAATTTTTACTGTTGTTTTATATATGTGTGTCTAAAAGTATGTACTATACCGGAAACTTGCTTAAACATTTATAATTTTTGAAATATTGTGTATTTTTAATATTTTTTAGACGTGACTATTAATAAAAACTATTATTATCATAAAATTTAATGTTATTAACATTAATAATAATTTAATTAAGGTTTTCTCATTGAATGTTTTATAAGGTCAGTAAACTTTTTTCTAAGGTTATTAGTGTAGGAAGTTATTTCTATTATTAGTGTTATCAGTAATATTATCATTGCAAGTAATTATTTATTGGTTGATAATTTTGATGGCATTTCAGTAGATTTTTTTTTTAAGTTTAAAATATTAAATATTTGCTAATTGCATTATATTTGTTTATAGATAATATATATATCTTTTGTTTAATAATTCTTACTAATTCCTAAATTCCATAATTGTTGTTGAATGCAATGTTATAAAACATAATTGTATTCATAGCTAAAATATAATCATAGTATTTGTGCTGTGCAATTGTACATATTAGTATATAGTATAGGTGCCTTTTATGAAAAACATTGTTTGAATTATTCAGCAGACTTTTCTAAAATGATCTGTCTACCAGTATTCTTATTATAAAAATTTAAAGTGTTTGGTATCAAGAGTAAAGCATTATGTGCTTCAGTAATATGCTGAATCAGATGTGTAACATTTCTAATTTAGTCTGTTAACATATATTTTTAAATGACCCTGGATATAAAAATTTAGTTGTTTCTCTCTACTGGTCCTGAATATTTTATTCAATAATTAGAAATTCTTGATCCAGGAATTTTTTTTATTTAGTTGTTGTAATGTTGGGAATTCTCTATCTTTATTTAAAATACTAAGAAATATTTTTTTTGTCAAATATTTGATATGTTCATGGAAAAAAAGGGAACGATAATGTGAAATATCATCTGCTTTATAGCCTCTTATTCCTTTCAGACTTCAAAATTATATAAATAGAATTATTTGATATTTATTTTTTCTTAGATATTTTTATCAATAATAAAGGGAAATGTTATGATATTGAACTTATTTGTGCTTAAGCACTTTAGATACCAGTTGATATTTCACAGAAATTAGTGTGCATGGGGGAGGGACAATTAAATTTAATAAATAATTTTTTAGATCGTATTTATTTACTTTGATTGAGAATCCCACAATGTAATATTCTTTGGGATCCTGCCTGAAAAAATTTGTGGTTCCATTTATGTATAGATAACATTAAATAGCTTAATTTTTATCAAAAGATTTAATATCTATTCATTATGGCATCTTTACTTTGTAATATAAAACATGGTCAAACATCTACTGCAATAATGTCTATTCTACAATATATAAATTTTATTTTTCAGATAATTCATTAAAGTTTTTGTCTAAAATTGAACTGCCTCAAAAATAGATTGGAGAAAAGAAAACTGCATGGATTAAAAATAAGAAAGAGTGAATTTGATATGTGATCTCACTTCCTTAAACTACCCAGAACATGAATTAAAATGATTTTAATAGCAGCAGTCTTAAGGTTATACAAATGATCTAATTTGGCTATTTCTCTGCATGATCTGTAAAATATTTTTAATGAAGCAGTTTTCCCCAAAATATTAATGTGATTATACTAATTAATGGTTCTTTTTATTCCAATGCAATAATAAAAATTTTGATTAAATGCTGCTCATGGAAAAAATATACCTGGACAATGACTAAACAAATACATATACAAGTTGAGTAGCATATGTCAAATTAAATTTGAACCCAATTAAGAATTTTATCTGTAAATGAAATTGATTTGCAATTAAAAATAAAATGCATTACTTGTTTTCATGCTGTATGGTAGCAAATTCTAAAATACTAAAAAATTTAGCATAAAAGTAACAAAAAAACTTTTAAAATATAGGATTTCAGAAGAATATTAAAGAAAAATCAACTAGTAAAATAATAAATGAGGTTGCTTTATAGGACAAGTATCAATACATAATAGAAATGATCTGATTATCATAGTTTGGTTTATTGTTGGCATATTCATAGATCATTTATATTTACCAATTCTAGAGCCATTTTTTATAAGCATGAGAAATCAGTAGCAATAAAATTATATAGTGCTGCAAAATTCCCATCTCCAAATCGATTTCTGGTTTTTGCCTTTATCAATGAATACTAGGGTTCAAAACTAGAACTAATGCAATTATCTAGCAGTCACCTTTTTCCTTTTTACATTATTGATGGCAAAAGCAAAAAAAAACAATATAGATAATTTTATTGCCCTGTACTATTTAGTATCTATTGATTACTGCAGCATTTAGTAACTGTCTCTAAAGTAGGGTAATATAATTATTTTTATAAACATATGAAAAGATCATGTGATGTTATCTTATTCATAGATGTCCTAAATACATAATTTCAATTTTCCAACTTGACTTATATCAATGAAGACTGACATCCATTTTTTAAGTTTTTTTTATTTGAATCCTGATATGCATTTAGAAAATATCAATAATTAAAGCATAAATCCTAGGAGGGAGGTGTATTTTTGAAAACAGAACAAAATGCTAAAATAAAAGCAACTCTAATTATAAAAAATAACTACTTTCCAGTTTAAAATCTATTTATATCAAAAGTCTTTAAAGTATTGGATTTATCCACTATTATTCTTTAAAATTATATTATTTGCAAAAAATTTTGCTGATAGTAACATCTTTTATAATATTTCAGACAAAAGAAAAGATTACTAATTTTTCAAAAATCATTTAAAAATGATTTTCATGTTAAATTACCTTTATATGTTGCCATGTCTCAAAAATATGATCTAGCTTGTTTGAAAATGCAAATTGCCAATTTTAGTGTTTAATAGTAGCTAGAATGGTTTGTGTTTTAACATTATGTAATCTATTTCAGCCTGCACCACAAGAGTTCATGTGTCAGTGATTTTTTTAAATATCTCAAACTTCAAATTATAACATTGTTTTAAGTTTAAATGTACCCAAGTTCTTTTACATTGATCTTTCTGTCTAAATAAAATTTTCATGATGTCCATATAATGAGAAAAATAAATAAATCAATAACTGATCTGTAGTTTATTGTTCTTAATAGTACTTCCATTAAAGTTATTTAATAGTATTTGTATAAAAGTGCTAAGTACACAAAATAAAAGCTCTCAGCTTTCTGAAACTAATATTTGGGCATAAAATGATAAAATGGGCTTTAGCACTATGGCAAAAAATATTTTTTAAAATAGAATTTTAAAAGAGAAGTTGATTTTTAATGGCGCGTCTAATTTTATTTTATTGTTTTGCTCCTTGCTTTCAGTTTTTTTTTCTCTAGATTTTATGCATTATATATTAATGATTTCCTAGAGGAAGTCAATAAATATTATATATATTAGGATCAGCTATATCAATCCTAAAACTTTACAATTTGTTTACCATTATTTTCCCATGTTTAGATCTTGGATAATTGACAGGAAGCAAAATGTGCATATTTTGTATATTTACATTTAGAAAAAAAAAAAGTTTCTTTCTTTGATACTTCCTTATTTTAATATTATAATTTCTGATTTAATACATCTATCATTTAATTAAAGAAATAATCTACCAACTTTACTCTAACCTAGCCAGATTTTGTGAAACAGTCTATTTTTAGATTATGTTTTTAATACCTTTCTAATTTTGGAAAGAGGGGGCAAAGAAATCCCTAAATAGGGCTATCAGACAGTTAACTTTCATATAAAATTCAACTCTTAATAACTCATTATTGATTGTTTGTTTCATGCAAGTTCTCAACCAAGAACTTTGAGTCTTCTATACCCAAAACAGAATATTTTTTAATTAACAACATACTAATCTATAGAAATTTTTTATATTTGCATGTTTAATAAAAACATTGTATTTAGCATGTATTATTTAAGGAAATATTAAATTTTTGAATCCTCTAGAAATAATTTGTATTTAGCTTTGATTTAAAACTTTTACTCTGTCTTCTAAATAATGAATTAAAATGATTACATGTGGTAAAAGATATAAATATGATTTTGTTGGTCAAATATTATAGTCTACATAAGTTTTCTGCCCAAAGGTTTTTATTGTCCACTCATTTAATGCAATTTGTTCTAGAATCCCAATATTTTATGTCATAACTTTGTTGAGTCTTATATCATTAAGGGACAACCCTAGGAATTTGCTGATTAAATTTTATTTAGATAAAATTAAAATTGGTTTGCTTTATTTTTTATTTTGCATTTGTGAATTTTATTTTGGTTTTATTGTTATTTTTTTGTAATTACATACATTTATTTTAAAAGTGAGTATTTTTTAAAAGTTCTTATTCACAACAAATACTTTTCAATAAATACTTGAAATTATTATTAAATTAGAAAATATTGCATTTCATTTAACAAGTTCATATGTAATAAGATTCATATATGTTTATAATATTTTTTATATAAATGCATGATAAAATATGCATTTATAAAGTAAATTTATGCAATGTTTAAAATAAATGCAAAAATTATTTGTGACTTTTGAAGAACTATAGGAGACTTCGCTTAACTAAAGAGATTTGTTTGCGAAAATGCCAATATTAAGAGCCATTTTTTATGTATGAAATGTAAAAATGAAAATTATAATTTTTACAAATATAAATTATTATATATAGTTATAATCATTTTTTTATTATTTAAAACATTAATTGCAAATATTTTTATTGATTTGTTTTTTAGAAATGTAAATAACTTGCATTGTTCTGTTTTTAAATAAAACTTTACTTAAAAATTTTTCTTTATATACCTATAGGAAGTCTGCATCATAATACATAGTAATATTACAATGTAATATGATATTTTTTTTCATTTGTTTTAAAGTCAGTACTTCAATACTCATTTGACTTACTTCAGGCAAATCTGGAACTTTATGTTCACATTAAGAATAGTAAGATACCCATTTATGACCAGTAAATAGACTGACTACATGGGGGTAGCATATTAAGCTTGGTTACAAATTCTTAGGAATTAACCCTTTCCAAGATTCAAATGAGCTCTATGCACAAGGCAACATTTATACTATCAGAAGTACAAAGTAAAAATTATATGCATAAATAAAAATTTTAAAAACCTAAAGCTCATGTATTCCATAGTTAGCAATATATATAATATTCAGTTTAATCTGATAAGCTATTTAAGTAAGAGTTACATGATAAAAATATTACTTTTTTTTTTTTTAATTAACAGCAGAAATTTTTAGAAAAATCAATTTTAGCAAAATAATTAAAAATAGTTTTTATTAAAACAATATTATTTGACAGTAAAATATTTAATGTATTGAATATTAAAATAAAAATTATTGTTAGTAAGTTAAAATTCAGATTCATTTTTTGAATGAGACATTATTATGTTTAATGCAGTAATAGAATGAGAAATTTGAAAGTTGAAAGTGCCTGATTTGAAATGCAATTTGTTATTTTGGATGTTTGAATATTATATAAGCTTTTTAAGTATCGAAATATATATATATTGTTACTGAAGAGTATGGAAGGGAGAGGAGTGAAAACAGTTTTTCTTTTGTGTCTGAATGTGCTACACTACCAACAGTCATATTTTTATTATTATTTGCAAGTAACTTAGATATTGATATCTCCCAAACTTGGATGCTTTTAGAATAATAATCAGTTATTCATTATAATAAATGAAGGGAAACTACATTGAAAAAATTTTGGAGCACAAAAAAACTTTTTTATGGTATGCCCTTTAAATTATCTAGGGTTGCCTGCTAAACCATTAGTTAATGTACTCTGAGTGTAAAACTTTAATGAATAAAAGGATTTTCAATTCAATAGTTTATGGGATAATAATGAACTAGCAGTTTATTATATATATAAAGTCATTATCAATTTTCAAAAAAACATTTTTAAATTACTGTCTTATATTGGAAACAAATTGTTGTTTTGAATATAAATTGATAAGAACCACAAAATAGATTATTTATAAAACAATAAGTAATTTATTTTAACGTTAATAAATAGCAATATCTTGTTTCTCTTTTCTAAGTTTTATATATATGTGAAAATTAATAATAGGGCATTATACATATATTGACATCTAGATGTTTTTTTTGTATAACTAATATATTTTGTATGTTTGTATATTTTGCAACAGAATGGGAATATCAAATAAAATGAAAAGAGGATTGTTATCAAAATACTTGAGGTGCAAGTTCATTACACATTCTAGCTATATCATCTTAATCACAAGAAAAATCAGGTGGTAGCAGAATAAACCAACTAAGTATCACTTTAGATCTAGAATATAATGATGATCACAAGATCTTATTGAACCATCACTTCATATTGCCAAGTTTAAGATGATATCTTTTATTTAATGATTCATACTTAAAATATTTGATTACTTTGATGCAATAAATAAACACAATCTTAAATACATCTGTTGTTAAGCTACCATACATTAATCTAGTAGTCAATTCAAAGAATAATGTAATGTTATTAATTGATTAATCAGAATGCCACCAATAATCTTGATTATTGGATCATGACCATGATACACTAAGCTTGTTTTATCATACATATGCTCTTTCTCGTGGGTTTAAAAGTTATTATAAAATGGATCTTGATTATCATCTACCAAGCATATAAAGATAATATTTAAATACTATCCACACATACTAAAATGATACCCCATGTGTAGAATGGAATGTTGAATAAAGAATTCAAATGCTTTTAACTTTTTATGAAAATATTAAGTCAGAATACCAATACTAATACAAATAAATATTTCAAAGTTAAAGGATATGAATAATATAATAATAAGAAAACCAGTTAGCATATATCAACTATTAAATCAGATTGTAAAAAATGTTAGACATAAAAATAAAAATTTTCATTAAATTTCTAATCAACTTCCACCATATTGTCTGACATCATATTAAATAATTGAAGCAATACTCTAACACAAGTTTATATCTAAATAAAATCTCATTATAATTAATAAGATATATATTAATATTTTATATTAACATGTTAATCCAAAAAATATTAATGAAAATACATAAATTTGCATATGATTTGAGTTATGGAATATATACTTATTTGAAACATTTTCTCTGGTATTATTTTTGATTATATTAGATTTTTGATTGAGGGATTCTCTTCTTTATATACAATTTCAGAGTTATATTTTCTTAGCATTTAAAGCTATGTACTTCTAAATATTCTGCACGGAGATTCTAAAGTTGATAATTCTGTCCAAGAAAGATATCCAGTTTCAGATATCTGGGGATGTTAACTACATGGTGGATTGAAACAAATTACATTTTTAGATCAGTCAGCAATGGCACATTGAATTTTCTAGCGGTTTCGGTCTGATATATTTGGCTGGATATTTTTTCATAATGCTAATAAAGGAATATCTTTGACTTTAATTTCTCAGGTGTGTAGTTTCTTGCAAATTTGATAATAATTTTCATACTTTTTATTTTTAATGAATAAGTCCTCATTGTTCACTAAAAATTTCCATTTTTCATAACATTCATCAAAATTATAACTTCAAAAAATGAGTCATCTTAAAAATAATATATCAACTTTGCAAATAAATAAAAAGAATAATGAAATGAAATTATGAGGAAAAAAGATTTCATTTTAATTATTCAGTAAGGAATATGTTTAAGTAATGAAAATAATATTTGAAAATTAAAAATTCAACTTACAGTTATAAAAAAAATGACAAAAAATAATTCAATAATTTTTTTTTGCCACTTATCATTTTCTTTTTCATGTTTTTATACTTTCTTTGAGTTATTTTTTAATATATATATTCATATAAAATTTAAGTTATCAATATCATTTACTTACCAAAAACAGATATTTCATTTAAGTTTATAAAAATACGTCAACAAACTATATATAAACTTATGATTTTTAATTTTAAGATTTTAACAAACCATTTTTGAGTATAATGTTAAGTCTACTCTTGACATTAAAATCCATCTCTTTTGACTTTGGTTTACTTTTTTTCTGACATCTTGATATTTTAGTTGGAATGAATATCATATCAATATACCCATTTTTTTGCCATTAAATGAATTACAAACACTCAAACAAATGCTGCAAAATAGCTGCAAATGGAACACATTACCCGATTGCAATATGATTGCAGTGAAGATTAGATCACCAGGTTTTTCTAGTTTTACTTTAACTGTTTGCTGAACTGTGAATTAGAACATTGCTTGCCTCTAATTTCATCCATAAATATGACTAAGCATGGATTCAATATATAATTCTTATTACTTGTCTACCAACTACTTTCTGCATTTTATATGATGTAATCAATTCCAAACAGAAAACATCCTTTATATAAAGTCCAACTTTTAATTAACTTGATGTTATTTTCCATTACCTTAATGAAACTCTTTGAATTATTTTTTATTTAGTTGTATATTTTATTATTGAGTTGTAATTTTTATAATGAATTTATTTTGATTTTTTCTTTCAATTTATCAATACTTTGTATTACAAATTTTAATAATTTCATATCAATTTATTTACACCAATGAAAATGATGATATTGAAGCATATTTATATTTTTACAATATTTTAAAATTTATATTTTTATTTAAAACCTTTACAAGTAATAAGTGAATAATATACTTTAGTATACATCATCCATTGCATATAATGAAGTTTGATTATTTTCCCATAAATGTTCTAGCTATAAGAAAGGTAATTCACTAGTCAATATTAAATCATTAGTTGGATAGATTCTGAGCAACATATTTTTAAAAAAAAATCTTATGTGTGATTGGAACCTGAAAAAATTGTTCAATTTGATTTTATCACAATTGAAACCCAGATTGGAGGCATGTCAGGTAGATGTGCCATTCCTTTGCTATGATGCCTTTCCTATTTTCATAAAACTTTTAATATAACATCAATGATATTTATCATTTAATTGCATTATTGTTTATACCTCAATTTTTTTCCCCTTTTGTAGAATCTGATGTTGGAAACACGTCTTCTCAAAAGTAACAATGACATATCCAATCATCCTCATCACCACATTTATATTATAGGCCAGATTTTCACAGGCGTTTGCAGACTGATGTAATTCACCAGTGGTGCAATGGTGTATCTACAACTATTGATCTGTTTTGAGCTTGGCTTCACATGACAACACACATGCAAAAAAGATACATGATCCCCAGTATATATATTTTGTGCAGAACTTGAACTCTTCAGATGGGCCAGGTCATAATCTCCCACAGATATATACAATCAGTTTTTGGTTTATATTAAGATAGCAATTCCTCAAACTTTAATGGACACACATCAATCTTTTCACTCTTCCAACGATTCAACTATTTTATTGAAAACCAACAATGGAATGCTCAAAGCCCTTGCTAGGTTTGATATTATAGTCATACCTATGTAGACCTTATATCAATCTACCACTCATGTTATTGGAGATTATGTATCCATACGATTCAACTATCTATTTTATTGAAAACCAACAATGGAATGCTCAAAGCCCTTGCTAGGTTTGATATTATAGTCATACCCATGTAGACATTATATCAATCTACCACTCATGTTATTGGAAATTATGTATCCATATATATTATTAGAAGAGGGATGGGCTGAACTTATACTAAGATGTTGCAAAGTTTATCCCATTCCTTTTCTATTAATATATGTGGATACATAATGTGTGACAATGTGAAGGGTTAGATTGATGTAATGTCTCTATGGATAGGGCTATAATATCAAATCCAACAAGGGCTTTGAGCATTTCATCATCAGTTTTTTAATGAAATGGATGGTTGAATAACTTGGAAGGGTGAAAAGATTGTAGCCTGCCATTAAAATTTAAGGAATTGCTATCTTAATACCAAGCATTGATTGTGTATATGTGTGAGAGATTATCATCTGGCCCAACTGATGATTCTTGGTTCTACATGAAATATGTATACTGGGTATCATATATCTATTTCACATGTGTGTGGTCATGTGTCCAGATACTTGAGAAAGAGTGGAGGATGAATAGGCTAAAAAATCTTGAGTTAAATCCCTCTATTTACATATAAAAGAATATTCAGTATAAGCAAATTACATATTGCCTAAAAATTCCATAAACCAAATAAATATATTCTAACTTAATAGCACTAAGTTAACTTTTGATGACTTTTTTCCAGTCATAGTGCTAAATTAATTAACTAACAATGCCAGAACTAGGCTGATTGCAATGAGAAATGCAAATTATAAAAGTCAGATGTCGTCCCCCCCCCTTTTTTTTTTTTGACAAAGGGAAGCAAGACTCTTTCCTATTCATTGAATTTAGACCTCTTGCAATAATTCATGCCTCCTTGAATTTTCTCTTATGTTCATCCCTCTCTATGCAGATGGTCTTAATAATAGAAAGGGGAAATGTGTCCTGTAGCAAGCTTGTGCTCCAGGAAAATTGACATATTGCCAGTCTTGTTTTGCCTTTTTATAAAGATAGGAGTGCTGGATGATTCTCATAGATCTATTAGATCGAGACTCCCAATAGTATATCACTCTACATGCTGGAGATGGGCATGAAATTGTATAAACTATTTGAGGAGTGTGTTTGAATGGGGTACTGTCTTTAGTATTGTTCAAAAGAATGTTAAGAGAGGGTGGTGTTCTAATTGCTGTTTGGGTATTGTCTGAGCAAATTTTCCTAAGCTTTGTTGACATGCTAGGAATATGCAGGAGGCTAATCTATGGCTTGGGCAGAATATTGTTGTTAACAGCTTTGTTAATGTTTATATATAAAAAAATTTATATTTTTATTAATGTGGAATGTTTGTAGTCTATGTAGTTACATTTAAACATAACTTTTCTAAAATCTAGCAACAAATAATAGAGAACTATTTTCAATATTTTTTAAAATTCTACTTCCGTTTGAACTTGATTAAAAAAAAAAAGGATCCTTATTATATTTAACTAAGATCTGTTTAAAATCCTTTTATGTACTAATGTATAATTGTTAACAATAATGCAAAATGCGTAATTTTTATTTGTATGGATTGTAGTGTGGAGGTTAGTTAATACATTTATAATAAAGTTTTTTAAATATAAAAGATATTGTTTATTGGAATATTCACTCCATATAATATTTGATTTGTCACTCAAGTTTAAGCATTTAAACTTTGGTTACCATCCAACACTTAAGAAAAATGAAATGAGCAGAAAAAAGTTGTTATTAAAGAAGGGAAATGGCTTCATAAATGATAACCGAGAGTTTTTAAAAAGAACATTAATGTCATATAGTAAGATTTAAATCATTAAAAATAGCTCCAACTATGAAAAATGAAGTAAATTAGCTGCAAATAAATTAACTAAAATAAAAATGCAGGTAACAATTAGATAGATTTTAAGCGATAAATGTTTGGTTTTTTATTTTCTTATATTTAAAATGTTTTCTAAAATTATTTTTAATAAGCCCACTTGTTCTTTATAAGATTCCATTTCTTAAATCTACAAAGTGAATATTACATACAAAATTATTTTGAAGTTAGAAATATTATTTTAAAAAAATATTGACAATGTATCTTAAAGATGGAAGATGTGTAGATAAAGTAAAAAGTTGACAGATAATCTTAAGGGTCATTAAGGATTTTTTTTTTTTTTTTAAGGAGAAAATAGTTATCTTTTAAAGATAAGCGAAATTAATTTGATGTACTAGACCTAATTATTGGTGATGATTTATTCAATTTTTGTGAAAATAAGGTGATAAGTGTGGGTGTAAATATAATTAGGGGTTGATGTCTTTTAATCTTTTAAAAAAAGAATTGCAGTATGATAATTAATTAGTATTTTATTATTAAAACTAATTTCTGAAAATAGAAGTCTAATAGGCAAAGATTAAAATTTAAAACAAACAGGAGAAAAGCAAATTATGTTTAATTAAATAATATTTTGCTTCCAAAATTGAAATTTTGATAATCTTTTTCTATATTTTCTTATTTTTAAACCGTTCCTTTTTTATGAAAACTAAATATTTAAGCATTAGCGCCCTCTTACGTTAAATATCATAATACTTTTTGAACTTTTGAAAGTAAATTACAATATAGCAAAATATATTTTTTTTTGTTGTTGTTCTGCTAATAGTTTTTACTCAGAAACTTATTATCATAAACAAAAAAAAATATGTGCTTGAATATCGCTTTAATGCTACTATAACTATCAATGAAAAATAATTAGAAGTTTTTTTTATGAAATAATGAAAAGACCACTAAACATCACATAATCACCATTCTTGATGCTTACACAAGCTGTTTAGACAGAGATGATGATGAGATGAGATGCACTGTGACTTCTCCTTTGTTTGGAGTCAAAAATCTCTCAGCTACCATTCCCAGAGAAACCTGTTATATACTTTATCTTCATTTTCCATGCTCCACCCTAAGTTATTCTCATATTCTTCTCTATCCTGTTCCATCCCATTTCCACAACATAATCTTTGTCAACTCATGCCTGTATATTTAAATCTTCCTTATCTTTTTCTAAACCCAGCATAAAAATCAAGAATTCATTTTCTGTATAATCACTTTGTTTATATTTATTCTTCCACAACTTCGTTATTTGTACCCTGTCTGCTTGCAGGCATTTCCATTCAATTAACAGATGCCTAATATTTTCTATGTCTCCCTTACATAACTTGCAGACTAAATCACCCATATTTTTCCATTTATGTGTATATTCCCTTGTTTCTAAGGATCCTGTTCAAGCCTTAAACAATAAACTACTTTCCTTACTATTATCATAAATTAACTCGCACCCAATATTCTGCTTACTTCTATATATATTTAAACTCTTTTTACTCTGCTGTTCAAGCCTTAAACAATAAACTACTTTCCTTGCTATTATCGTAAATTAACTCACACCCTTTCTGATTACTTCTTTATATATTTAAACTCTTTACTCTCCATACTAGTTCTCTATCTCACCAATTCCCGATTTTTTTATTAATGTATCTATTCTTTCTATTCCATTCATTGCAACTATAATGCTCAACAATTCTCCTAACATAATCATCCCACCTTTTGTGTAAGTATACTGACATAAATTCTTTGTCCAAATCTTCTGCATACTGTACTACTTTTTTTGTCTATCTTGTTGCCTGCCCTTTACTCATAACACAATTAAATACTATTTTCGCTATTCTCTTATTATCCATAACCTGCAATCTACTGAACATTTTCATTTTGCTTTTTGCATCTCATATAAAAACTTGACCATCCCATTTCTCGTGAATTGCCACCTTTGCCATTCACACATTTGCATCTAATGCATGCTTTCCAACTTCTCTTTGTACTTTTTCTAAGATATCTAGCATCCCCTTACTAACATATAATGCATCATTACCATATGTTAACCCTGCTACTGCCACTCCCTTCCATACAATTCTAGCTACATCATATTTATTATATGAAAACATTGTTAATTTCTTTTTCATTTTTTTTTATTTTCTTTGCTTCATTTATCAATTTTTTCTTTCCTTCATCCAAGCAATTTCTTTTATTACTTAAGACAGTTCCTAAATAGTTATACCTATTCATCGCACTTAACTTTATATCCACCAATAAAAAAATTTTGTCTTCTCTTTCCCCAATATTAATCATCATTCCTTTTGATTCACTAAATTTAATCCCCATCTCTTTACCTAACCTTGCACATGTCCTCAGCATAATTTACATATCTTCCCTTTGTTCTGTGTACAAGAAGACATCATTCACAAATAAAAGCCTCAATAATGTATATACTCCCTTGCCACCTATTAATGATATCTCTCTCCCTCTTCCTAGTCCTTCTATGCATCTCACTATTTCTCTCAAATACAACAAAAACAAAATAGGTGACATAGGATGTCCTTGCCTTAGCAGCACCCCATTTTTAACTTTAACATATTCTATACTCCCTAATTGATACACATGAGGCTTCTCACTGATAAAAGCCACAAGCTAGAAACTAATCTGGGGGTATTGGATGAGTAGGCACTAGATAGAGATTTTATGAACAAATTCTTTCTGCATCCATTGATTATTCTGGCTTGTACTAAGTATCGCTACTGTATGAGAGTTGTTAACTTTGTGTAAATAGCTTGTATAATCATAAACAGTGGTGATCATATGATGCTTCATGCTTTAATACCAATCATGCCCAATAGGATTATGGTGACCGTGGTTATTAAAGAATCAAAGACATCAACAAGTATGGATGCTGAACTGAGTTCAGATCTATACGATTATATAAGCTAATGAGCTTGAAAACATTTTTGTGTTTTCATTTTGGACTCAAAGCTTTATAGTTTGCTAGTAAGGTAAAAGGTAGCTGCTGGAGGGTTGCTTCAGATCCTAAGTTTTAGTTGCAGTGCTCTCAGATCCAAGGTTCCTCACTGATGAAAGCCACAAGCTAGAAATTAGTGTGGGGATATTACGTGAGTTAGCACTAGATAGGGATTTTATGCACAAACCTTCATACATCCATTGATTACTCTGGGCTGCACTAAATGGTGCTACTGTAGGGAGAGTTTTGTCTCTAATGAAAATAATAGACAAATATTATTGGGGTTAATAAAACATTTAATTAAAAGTTACAGATAATCCATAAATATTAACTCAATTATTATTTTTGGAAAACAGATGCAGAGGTGTTAAGATAATTTTAACTATTCTTTATAAATCAGTAATCATTGTTTGTCTACTAGTTTACAAAGTTGGCCATGACAAATCAACTAGAGATGAATGCCATTAGTAGTTTTACTAGATGTTTGACTATCTGATGAAATCTCGCTGCCTGTTTCAATTGCTCTGATGTTTCATGGCATTTATTCTAACATTGTTTGCTACCATCTGTTTATTTCTTATTCTAATTGGAGTATTTGTTGACATGTTTTTTATTGAATAAGTAAATTAACTGAATTTGATTACCCATAATTAACTGAATGATTTACCCATAATAGGATGTTAAAAAATGTTTCCAAAATGTATTTTTATTTATATTGGTTGCTGCAAAAATCCATGTAAAAATGAATTTTTAGTCTTTTCATTGTGATTGGCTTATTTATTTTATTGGTTTTATTTTTAAACAAGATTGTTTAACTTTTTTTTTTTAGTCCATTTTTTAGTTTTTTGGACTAAATCACTACATCATTTAAATAAATACAGAGTATTTTATAAATTTGGGGAAATGTTTTGATTAATTACATTACAGACAAGTACCTGATAATGTTATAATTTTTCAGGTTTTTTTTTTTTAATTTACAATATGAATTAATGACTTTACAGAATAAAAGAATGTAATAATAATTCATCAATATTGAAGGAAACTTAAAACAAATATTAAATAATATCTAGCCACATTCTATATACTAAACACTTATTTGTATATCAGTAAGCATTTTTATAATTTAAAAAATAAAAAAAAATCACTCTCCCATTTTCTCTAGTTGTAAAGTGCTTGTCGTCATATTTAATAGACAGTCTCTACTTATCTATTCTTGATATACATAAATCTGCTCTTCTATAAATGCTATCAAAAAAAATGTAAGAAAAACAAACAAGAAAAAACATTAAAATTCACAAATTTAATACATTTTACAATATGCCTGTAGCCATTTTTCCATCTCAACGCACAGTATGATGATCTTTTTAAACAAAAAAAAAAAAAAAAAACAAACATTGAAATTCGTAAATTTAATGGATTTTACAATACATCTGTAGCCCTTTTCTATCTCTGACTACCATGCTTAGGCATGTTTATTGATAAAATTTCTTCAATTATTCTTTCTGAATTTGATGCACATTTCATGTATTAAAATAAAATATAATGTTAAAAGATCACTTGAAAAGTCAATGCAGATTTAAAAACATCAAAACTATTAGAGAGAGCATAGTTTATTGAAAGCAAGATTGCTATTATGTTTTGATAAGAAAAAAAGTTATTGAAAAAATATATATATATTGCCCAGAGTGTATTTAATTATGATGAAAGTCAAATATCTTGCTATTAATTTTATTTAAGAAAAAATAAAAAATAAAAATATGATACAATAAGTTTTTTTTTTTTTGAGTGAATGAGAATGAGTGAACACACAGTCAATAAAATATATGAAAATGTGATCCCTCAACTTATTACTAATACCTAACTTCTTTTTTAAAATTTTTTTGTTTATACTATAATCTTAATTTATAAATGCATACTATATATAAATGTGTGCACTATATATATATATATAAAATTAAGAGCGTGCTAATAGCTCTAAACAAGCTTTTTTTTTTTTTTTATTTATGATAAATGCTACTACAAGAGAAGGCATTCAAATCATTTTTATTTTAAATGGTCCCCATCCCCAGACCGGTTTCGACCTATGGGTCTCTTCAGTGAGGAGTTGGGACATTAGATCTAAAAAACCAACTCAAGCAAAGCAATGCTTTGCTTGAGTTGGTTTTTTAGATCTAATGTCCCAACTCCTCACTGAAGAGACCATAGGTAACGGTCTGAGGATGGGGACCATTTAAAATAAAAATGATTTGAATGCTTCTCTTAGTAGCATTTATCATAAATAAAAAAAAAAAAGCTTGTTTACTATTACACGCTTAATTTTATATTTGTAAGTAGTATATATAAGTCATGTGACATCTGACTTGTTACTATTAATATATATATATATATGTGTGTGTGTGCTTGTTGAAAACTACTATGTATTTGCAGTTCAATAAACAGTATGTATTCTATTACTATCAGTTTATCAACAAAACATGATTTATTATATGTGAAGTTTCATGTCTACAAGGTGGGCTTGGAACATAATATAGTGGATATTGTGATTCCATTGTAATTATGGTAGAGGTTTAAAGAAAAAAATTAAATTAAATTGTATTTCTTGATATAATAAATGCAATTATAAAAACTTATTTTTATACTTTGAATATTTATTTAATACCCATACATCATCATCATTGTCAACTAATATCAATCCATTGCAGGATGGCCTCTCCAAGTTCAACCTTTCCAATCTCTTGTCTCTCTTTTTTCCACTTCACCATTGCACACTTTCTTATTTCATCAATCCAACTTGCATGTTGTCCATTTCTGGGTCTTTTATAATCTCTTGGAATTCAGTTTAAAACTTCAATTGTCCAGCCTAACGCCACTTGAGTCTTTTAATTCTTTCAATGATGTCAGTTGCACCTGTTTGTTCTCTTATCCATATATTGTGTTATCAATCTCTTCGTTATTCCTAACATGCATCTCTTCATACTTTTTTGAATAATCTGAAGTCTTTGTATTGCTCTTCTATTAAGTGTCAAAGTTTCAGATCTATAAGTAAGAATTGGAAAAACACATTTATTAAAAACATTCCTTTTCAAAGGACATAGGCATATTTCCTTTTAGTATTAAGTTATTTCTACCAAAAGCACTTTAACCAAATTTAACTGTATGATTAATTTCATTCATTATGTTTCCATCTGTAGTAATAATCTGACCAAGGTATTTGTAGTTGTTAACTTCTTCTAACTCATCAAATCTTTATTTTCATCTTTTGACAAAATTCATTAAACATTACTTTAATCTTTTCAACATTTACCTTTAGTCTTACTTTCTTATTTTCATCTGATAATTCTTGCAGCATTTTCTCAAAACTCTGAAGCAATATTTTCAAAAACAATGACATCATCTGCAAAATTTAGATGACTTAAATAATCTCCCTTTACTTTTACTCCTTTAGCTTCCCATTTTAATTCACAAAATACTTCTTGCAGCACTGCTGTAAAAAGTTTTAGAGATATGGAGTCACCCTAATTTACACCCTTCTCAATATTAACTTTTCTAGTATCATTATGTAATCTAATTGTTGCTATTGCATTTTTATAAATATTCTTCTGAATATGACAATATCCTGGGTCTACACCTTGATGATCCAATGCTTTAATCACTGAAGAAATGCTTATAAAATCAAATGCCTTTTCATAAGCTACATATCTAAAGCATAATGGCAACTCATATTGATTGGTTCTTTCTATAATTTCTCTCAATACTTGGATATGGCCTATTATACTAAAACCACTTTTAAATCCAGCATGTTCTCTTGGTTGGTTGAAATCCATTATTTTCTGTAGATGAGATAATTTATTTTGGTAAAAAATTTGTACAAAATTGATAAAAGGCTGATGGGTCTGTAATTTCTAATATTTTCTTTATCATCTTTTTTAAATATTAATATTGGTACTGCATTTTTCCAATCCGTATATCTTATCATTTAGACATTTGATATATAACTTTGCTAAAAAAATTTCTATTCTTTACTTGCTTTTTTTAATATATTGATTATAATTCCATCTTTACTTGGAGCTTTTCCTTTTTTCATAAATTGTATTGCATGTCTCACTTCTTCATTTAAAATTCTGGGCAATTCAGAAGATTTAATAGATGTAGGAGGTATTTGTTCTTTATTACTATATTATTCTTGATAGAACTCTTCTACCCATTTTATGTCATCTCTTTTTTTAGTAATAGTCCCATATTTTTTTCTTATTGCAGATATGTTTCCTACCAATACTAAAATTATTTTACACTCTTGAGACTTATTTGCTTCTACAGCTTTTCTTGCTAGTTCACAATTATACTTTCTTATATCATTATCAACTCTTTTTCACACAATTTTACAAAATTTAAGATAGTCAATTTATTTTAATGCATCATTTTTATATATCTTCATAGTCCTTCTTTTCTTCATAAATTTTCTAGTCTCAGTAAAAATTTTATTGGTCAATTACTTCTTTTTTTTACCAGTTATCTTTGTTGCAGTTTTTAAAAGTGTATCCGTTATTTTCTTATTAATTTCATTCAAATCTGAATCAAGTTCACAATTTACTAATACTTGAAACCAATTTGCAAATTCTAATTTAAATTCATTAGACTGTTTCTGAAGATTAGAAGTATTAACTGTGAATATTGTTTGTCTTAACAATTGTTGTCTCTCAAGTTTTGCATTAACATGTATCTTACATTTTACTAATCAATGATTACTTCTTGTGTTGAATTTATTAAGAATATTACTATCTTGAAATATGTATTTTTTGTTAGTCAAAATATAATCCAATTCTGCTGTACTGCCTTTTAGATGCTTCCATGTCCATTTCCTTTTAACATTTTTTTCAAAAAAAGAATTCATAATATAAACTTTTTTTTTTTCTGCAAACTCCACAAGTCTATGTTCTCTCTCATTTCTATTACCATAACCAAAATTACCTATAGCACTTTCATCTTTCATTTGTTTACCAATTTTAGCAACAAAGTCTCCCATAACAATTTTAAAATGTTATTTAGTGTGATCAAAAGTCTTTTGTATATCCTTATAAAAATCTTCTACTGCTTCATCACTATGAGAACTTGTTGGGGTATAAACCTGAATTATCTACATTTTGTATCTATTATTAAGTTATATAAACTGATTTTGCTTCTCTGACTGATATACTATCAATCTCCACAATGTTATTCCACTTTTTATTTATAATGAATCCTACTCCACTTGTACTTCCAATATTTATGTCTTTGTAGTAGAGTACATGTCCACCTTTTAAATCAATTGTCTTTTCACCTTTTCTTTTAACTTGACAAAGTCTAGTAATATCCTATTTAATATAAGACAGTTCTTCCAATTCTCTTGCAATCTTCCTTCATTTGAAAGTGATATGCAGTTGTAAGTACCTAAATAAAAACTTGTCATCAAATATATATATATATACAAGTTGAATATCATTATTCTGAAATCTAATTTAAAAATCTTTTACCATATTTAGGACAGTCATTACATGGTGACAAAAATCTACACAAAAAGTATAACTTCTGTGATATAGTTAAAGCATGTTTGTCCATATTTTCTGTGAATATCTGTAATGCATGTTGATTCTCAATTCTGTATGATATCAATAAGTTTACAATTATACATTAAATATTTACCCTTAGAACAAA
This sequence comes from Epiperipatus broadwayi, assembly GCA_028023455.1. Classification (NCBI taxonomy): domain Eukaryota; kingdom Metazoa; phylum Onychophora; class Udeonychophora; order Euonychophora; family Peripatidae; genus Epiperipatus; species Epiperipatus broadwayi. The sequence goes on along the minus strand of JAQFVV010012440.1, from coordinate 6,377,474 downwards.
TGACAATCTTGAAAACAAAGGTGGTAATCTTTAATATCTGACATCATGGTGTAGTGCACAAATTACAATTTACATAAACTCATTTATGAAAAAGTTGAATTATCAAAACATATTTGAATATAAAACACAAAAGTTTGCAATTCTACCCCATATAGTTTTTTTAATGAAATATCAATACAATAATGATGATGATCATTTAATCTCATGTCACTTTTATTTCCTTCATCATTATATAACAATATTCACAGACTACAATTTACACCAAGAACTCATTTATAAAATAAGTTGAATTGTTAAAAAAAATCAGGTCAATTTATTCATTATTGTTTGACATGGACATATATTTCCAAAAGTAACAATTTATATTAACAGTATATGAATACAGTCATAAAAAAACCTTTATTATCATGTTTTCTGCTGAATATGCACCACAAAATTTTTATTATCAAAAAATGAATTTAAATTTATTTATTTGATTGTTTTAGGCAGTTTTATTAAAAAAAAAAAAGAATATTTAATTAATTACATTTACATTATATTAATGAATTGCATTTAATTTCATTCAGTTAATATTGTTCGAATTTATTTTTCATTTTTTTTGTTTTATCTATTTAAAGCAAGAAATACAGAATAATTTTAATCTAAGCGCTTTGGTTTGAAATGCCATTTGAAATTAAACATTTTTAATGCATTTAAAAATAAATTTATATCTAAAAATGTTAATGTTTTATTGTGATAATTCTAAGATTTATATCTTTGAAAATTAAAATAAAATGTGGAAAAATATTTTTTAAAACATTTGCAATTGAAATAAAAGTTTTGAAAGGTTGCCTACATGTTAAATTTCTAACAGAATAATGCCTGCATTTAAATGTTTTTAAAGAAAATGCTAAGTAAATAATTAATATCTTATATTTTAAATAAATATTAAATTATTAACTATAACTGAAGTTATAAAAAATGTACTTAGCAATTTTTAACAAATTACATCTAAAAAAATTTGAAGTCTATTTAATTCTGACCAAAATAAAATTAATTCAACACCCATACATATTGCTTTCACTCAAGAGTAAAGAAAAAGAAAGAGGTGCCAAAATTAAAAAAAAAAGTAACATTTAAATTCTGAATGGTCCTTTCCAATAATTGTGATCACAAAATCCAATGTAAAAAATAGTATATATGTTAACTTTGAACGATAATAAATAAAGACTCCAGCACCAAATGTGAAGAAATTTTAGCAAGATAGAAAGAATGATGCACTTTGCAAAGTTGGGTTTGAAAGACACGTTCCATCAAATCCTTGTTATTATAGAATCATTAGAGATTCAGTCTATTATCCATGAATATTGGTTTATTCAACTACAGTAGACTATCAATAGCACCAAATATATTTCAGTCTAAGAGAGAGACTTTATTTTAGGATATGGTTCAATGATTTGATGACATCTTTATAATAATCCAATAAAATATAATGATCTCCAATTTAAACATAGCTGTTTTAGCAGCATTTTTTTCTTTCTTCACAACTTATGCTATCCAGTGTAAACTGTAGAAACTGACAGATGCCAGATGATAATGCTTAATAAATTCATATCACTGAGAAGCTTTAGGATTTGAACACTTCCCTTCTAGAAGCCATCATTACTTTTTTATTTTACTATCAAGCTATCAGCCCAAACTGAAAAAAAAAAAAAACATATAAGTTCAGTCTCTATATATTATGGTCTCTTTAATTTTTTTTAATAACTATAGACATCTGTATCTTGTGGCCAGGATTGCTGTAAAATCAATAAAGTATCATATTATTCCAGCTTACACATTGCTGTTGCAGCAGTATACTTTTTTCTTTCATCACAACTATGTCATCTAATGTAAGCTTTAGATACTAATAGATTCCAGATGATAGTGCTTAATAAATCCCTATCCAGCACTATCCTACCCAATATTCTCTGATTAGTTGCTAGCTTATGGCTTTCATCAGTGAAGAGCTTTGGGCCTTGCAACATGCATCTAATTTTTAGGATCTAATACACCTTTCTTCTAGAAGTCAACCCTTCTGCTATCAGCCTAAATTAATAAAAAAAACCTCCAAATGTTTTCAATCTAAGCTAATTTAAGAAAGTTTACTATCTACATTATAATGATTTTAATTTTTTTTAGAAAATTTGGCTTCAATTGAAAACATTTATATAGTTTTATTTAATTTAGGCTGATAGTTTGGTAATAAAATATTGTAAGTGGTAGATTTTGGAAGAAAAGTGTTATCAAAATCCCAAAGGACACTATTTCAAGATTCAATGATCCTCATTAATGAAAGCCTTAAACTAGAAACTAATCAGAATAGAGGATAGGTCAGTACTAGATAGCAATTTATTAAGTACTATTAATTGCTACAGTTTTCATTAGATGGCAAAACTAAACTGAAAGAAGAAAAATGCTGCTGAAACAGTAATGTATAAGCTGTTGTCATGTGATATTTTATTGTGCATATTCTGTCTAGTTGTTAAAAAACTAAGGACACCATAATGTATAGATACTAAACTGGGTTTCTAATCTATATGATTATACAAGCAAGCCTTAGATTGAAAACATTTTTTTTTTAATTTGGGTTGATAGCTTGATAGTAAAACAGAAAAATAATGATTGCTAGAAGAAAAGTTCATTAGATTTTGAAGGTCTAAATACATTATTTCTAGATTCAAAGTTTCGCACTGATAAAATCCATAAGTCAAAAACTAATCTGAGAATATTGGATAGTTCAGCACTAGATAAAGAATTATTAAGCATTATCATCTGGATCTATTAGTTATTAAAGCTTTTATGAATTTTGGCATAGGTGTAATGAAAAAAAAAAGAGTTAATCAAAATCAGAATTATTGCTAAGAAAACATATTGTTAAGAGCTGAGTGACATTGACATAATTTGGAATTAAGCTTATCTCTTCAAAATGCATATAAGAATCATATGAATTGGAATTTCTGAGGAATATTATTTCTAATGAAAGTATAAAACCTACTCCAACAAAATCAATACAATTCTCCAAGGCCAAAAATGGCAAAGAATTAAAGGCTTATTTAAAAATTCTCTAAAAGGGAAAGCACTCATAGCTCAACCAACCCTTTCATGATTCATTAAAGAAAAAGAAAAATAAGCTTTAAAAGAGACTCAGAAAGTTTATTAGTGCTTTATAGTAGCAATTTCTACATAACCTTAACTGTAATCATCTTGCCTGCAAAGAAGTGCAATTCAAAATTTTGACAAATGCTGAAAAAAGTTACAATCAATTGAACAAGAAAGCACTAGTGATAATATTCAGGGCAAAATATATATATGAAAAGAAAGTTACTGTTAACACTAACTGAAATAATTATACAAATATACAAACCATTATACAATTACAAATATCCAGCAACACCCTCTGTTTAAAAGTCTATATCTCAATAATAGCAAACTTTAAAATGATATCATTTAAAATGGTATCATTTTAAAGTTTGCTATTATTGAGATAAAAAACTTTAAACAGAGGGCGTTACTGGATATTTGTAATTGTATAATGGTTTGTATATATATATCATGCAAAATAGCATATACATAAATTTATGAATATTTTATCAAACAAAAACCATTATCTGATCATCTAATCCCAAGAATCCTTTATAGGGTAAATTTGTTAATAGGATATGATTATGAAATTGAGTAGTGTAAAAGAAGAAAATAAAAAATACTAGATAAGACAAAACCTAGAAGTCTAGAAATATCAATAAAATTATATTAATTAGGCTAAAATTGAGTCATAAATAGCAAAATAATAGGTTGGTTTAAGAAACCATTAAAAATCTTATAATGTCTTTGATATATATATATAAATGCCTGTCAGTAAACAAAAATTTTATCTTAATGGGTAAGCTTTTATTTCATGTGAAAAATAAAAAATCCTGGAATCATTTCATCAAGGCTATCCAGGTATAGTTATGGCAAATAGTCTATCTTACAGATATACATACATGAAAGCTGGAGGTCAATGCAGACATAAAAGTGTTCATCCTAAGATGCCAAGCATGCCAGTCTTTGGAAAATCTACAATCAAGGAAGTATATATCATAGTATGTGAAATTAGTTCCCTGGGAATGCTTGCACAAAGATTGCATATGGGCATACATTCCTAGTTTTTATGGATGCATATTCTAAATGGGCAGAATATGAAAGTATGTAAAGAATATCACTGTGGAGGAGACAATTTCACAATTGAGAGAGATTTTTATGAACCAAATTAAAAAAATATTTGAGACTATGAAAGAATGGGATAAAATTTGTATGTATATTGCTGTATGACCTTGAATCTAGACTGGCTGAAAGAGTAGCCAACGCTTAAAGCATACTTTAAATTAAAGCCTAAAAATATTCAAGCTTGCCTTGAATACATTGTTATTGCATCAACATAAGAGTCTTCAACAACTAGTAAATTTCCACTTGAAAGATATTGGGGCAGAAGTTGCATAACAAAGTATATTTTTGTCTGGGAAAAGAAGCATGAATGTTTCAGATAGAGAGTGAATATGAAATAGGTAATTAAATCTGTGATTCTAATAATCCATATGAGTTCAGATATCATATATAAGAGAGACAAATCACATTTTAACAATTTACAAGTTTTTATGCAACTACAAATTTTTGAAATTGATGAGCAGGCAAATACCAAATAAAAATAGAAATAGGAACACAGACAAGTGATGAAAAGAAAGAAAAGCAACCATGCCAACTATAAGGTCAAATCAGTCAATGGAGGCTGTTTGCATATCAGACATAAAATAAGTAGTATAAATTCAAGAATATATAGAGCTTGGAATTATTGCTCAAATGAAGATTATAGTAAACAGATAGAATTGATAAATATAGAGATAATAAATATCCAAGAAAAGTTATAAAAGAAAATGTAAGAAAATCAGAAGAAAAATTTAATAAAAATAAAGAGATAGTATGTAGAAAAAATAAAATAGATAAGAATAAATTTGTAGGTATTGAAACTTATAATAGTAGTATTGTAAAAAATATGAGTAAAATAATTATTAAAATTGATAAAAAAAATTAATGTAATAAAATTTAAGATAGTAAATAAAAAAAGGAAGAATATACTTAATATATTAGATAATAAATATGTGAGAAAAGTAGAAAAATGCAAAAATGGGGTATATAAAATTGAGTGCAAGTCATGTAAAAGTAAAAATATAAAAACTAATTATGTAGGAGAAACAAAGAATTCACTTTATACAAGATTAATTCAATATAAATATAAGAGATCACCTGCTTATTTGCATTCATTAGAAGCAGATTTTAGGTTTGAGAAAGATAGTATAAAAATAATTAATTATACAACTAATAGAAGGGATAGGAAAATTAAAGAGGCAATAATTGATTAAAAATGTAAAACCAAATCTTAATAGAAATTTTGGGGTAAAGACAATAATTTTATAAACAATTATTAATACTAGTTTGAATATAAAAAGATTAAAAAAATAAAATTGAAAAAAATTATGATAGAGGGAGTTGTTAAGTAAGTATTAAAAAATTGAAATATTTTGTCATTTGGTTTTTAGAAATAGGATATGTAAAGAAGTGAGTAATTTGTAACATAAAAAGGTAATTTTTAATTTAAAAAAACTTAATAGTTAATTATAAAATATATAATAAAAATAAAAAAAAGGTTAAAAATTGATTAAAAATATAAGTAAAAAGATAATAATAAAATAGTAGAATAAAAAAGTTAGTTTTTAATAAAAAATAATATTAAAATTATAATAAATAGTTTTAAAATAAATATAGATAAAATTAATTTAAGGGTAGAATAATAAAATGGAAAATGATTATTTGTAATGGTCAGGTTAAGATATATGTTTAATTATGTATATAAATATGTGTATAAAATGTATTAATTGTATAATTATATATTTGGATATTGTAGCTCTGATGATGACTGCAGGACAGTTGAACTATAAGAATAAAATTTTGATATAAAAAAAATAGTATTGTTGAAATGTTTAAGAAAGTTGGAAATGGTATGATATGTTTAAATATGTACATTTATAAATTTAAGTTGTACCATTTGTGTGTGTGTGTAACACATATATAACTTTACTATGACATATACATTATCAGTCATTCACAGAAAGGCTAGGAAAAAAAGATACAGATGTGAGGGAGCTTCTGTATAGAAAAAAAAAGAATAGGCCGCATTCATAGTAGTAGTAATCAAAATTTTGGAAAAACATATTTTCAATTTTTAAACAAAGCGTGAAATAAAACAAAAGTAGTAGAATAAAAATTGAATTAAAATACAAAAACCAACAACAATTTACTATATATATGAATAATTGATTGTTTTGTTATATCCATTGGATTTGGCCTACATAAAATTTACTGGATTCTGATCACATTTGCATTATAAAAATTTTTGTTATGATATTTTACATCAATGAAAAGAAGGCATTATTAGGATTCATCACTAATTTTAGTATATTACAGCTTTTAGTTTAAAATCAAGATTTATTTAGCAATCTACATTATTTTGAAGAAAAATTATAAAATTTGTTGTGCAGACTTAAAATGTTTATGTCTTAGTATGAAGTCTGAACATACACAGGAACAAGAGCAAAAGGGCATAGTGAATCTGAATTCAAAAAGAATTAGTGATTAGATAATGTCTTGTTGAAAATATATTATCTGGTAAAATTATTAAGCAAATTTTATAATTAAAAAAAATGCAACATATTTTTTTTTTTTTATTAATGAAAATATCCACCTAATTTGTATATAATAATAAGGTAACATGTGAAAGAACAATAATCCAATACTTTTTTGCAGTGGTTTTCTGTTTTTTAATATATTCACCTACCAAATTGATGTCAGAGAAGAAGTTGCCTTAAGAAAATGTATAAAAAAAATTATTAAGTATATCAGTCTTGTCAATAATTCAAGATATAGATATACTTTTGCTATCTAATATCACAAATCAAAATCTCCTTTCTGGATGCCCAATGAAAATTAACAAATTTTATTTTCCAGACGTCACAGTAAAGCCCACTCGATTTTTTCATCAATAGATACAAGCCATTGTTATTGCAATCATCTCTAAAAATGGGATTTAGCAGCCAATGATCTACGTAGATATAGATAAACACAAACAATTAATGACTGTCAAATCTATGAAGACAGTGGTAGAATAGAAGGACTTAGCCACTGGTAATTCTGTCTCCTGATTGGAATCTATGTTCCTTTATGATATTTTATTAATAATTAAGCTGCCTAATGAAGGAAAATCCACATGCTAAATAAATAAATAGAAAATATATAAATGATTTTTTATATTATTAGAATAAGATAACTACACTAATTAAAAATATATATTTGATTTTAGGATATCCAATGATAAAATTACATTTTTTATAACTATATTACAGAAACATTTTTTTAAAAAGACAAATATCTTTACTTTAACACATGTTGTTGACTAAATCAAGGCCTCTAAAGTTATAATACTGAATGTTGTGCTTTCTTTTTCAAAATATAGCAGCTAATTCATTTGTTAATTTTTTTGTGCTGTACTTTTATTTAATTGTGTTAAAGCACAGCAGATAATATTTAATAATGACATTCATAATGATGAATAGAGCATATTCTCAGAGTAGAGAAATTATGATTTGTTACAGAGAACAATAGGGGATGACAGACAAAAATGATTTAAAAATCAATTGATAATCTTAAGGAAGGGAAATGTCTGAAGAATGGAAAAGGAAGAACAAATAATCTCTGATAAGATAGTCTAATTGACATTGGGGCAAATATTTGGCACATAACTGATGAAGCCAGTGACAGTTTATAATATTACTTATTTTAGGTAAATGTTTAATATTTTATTTTAAGACAAATGTATTAATATCTATATTTTTCAAAATTGGTATTCTATTTTTTTTAATTACAAAATTATTATGACTTCTTGTTAATAGTCCCTTTTCTTAGCATACTTAGTTGCAGTCATTTATTTTTTGTTATGTAGGCTTTTATTTTTAACAAATAAAAGCAAGTTTTTAAAACAAAATTTGGTGTTTTTTATTGCCATAATACTGATAATACGCATAATACAGAAATAATGTTAATTATGTTACTGTTATTATTAACACACATCATTTGATTTTTTTCAGCTTTCTATAATATAGACAAGTGCAGTCTTTCTCTTTCTACTACTCTAGCTTGAATAATCAATGATTATCAGATTTTAGTGCAATTTATTAATTTCAATCATCAGACCAGTTTCTAGCTTTTGTCTTTATTAATGAGGACCTAGAATTTAAAGATGAAATTGATGCAATAGTAATAGTAGAGAGAAAGAAATATCACAGTTATGGGAAAATACATCATCATTTAATTGGAAAATGAAAATACATTCACTTTTATCCCAAAATGAAGATTATATATAAATGAAGGACTTCATGATGTAGTAATCACCTTAGTTTGCTATCCAACTTTTGGTTAGTAAATGATTATTCTAATTATTTTTAGGTAAATGGAAATACTTGAAAGGAAAATCTTCAACTCTTACCACCTGGCATTTGACTAGCTTGTTATGTATTGTCTCGATTCACTGTATCACCTTTTTTTTTTATTTATGTGTCAAAGCATCGGCCAGGAAGCGAACCCGGGACAACTGCTTGTAAGGCAGCTGTGCTGACCACTCGCCCACCAACACTTGACGAATCATCTTTGATGAATATCCTAATAAGATGTACATTGATTAAAATATGATTAGAAATAGCATTTTTTTACAGCATTAATTAGTCCGACCGAAATGAAAAATATTTAAACTATTGTTTATCAATAATAATGTCATTGTTTTGAATATCAGAAAATTAGGGAGTGAAAATGAACAAAAACATGGATACATAAATGGAAAGTCATTAATTATCTGGTAGATAGTGTTGAGCTAACAAATAAATGTAAAGCCTTTGTATCTTTAACAAGATAAATTAAGCATTGAGTTAAAGCAGAGGTAAAATTTATATGAGCTAACACAATTTTGGAGTAAAAGATTGTTTGATAAAAATAAAGTTGATTATAATTGTTGTAATTTTCATTTCTCGTCTACAAATGATTAACATTGGACAGGTTATATAGTAAAAGTGATTACAGATGAATGTCATATTTTTAAATGGAATTGAAAATATGAAAACTGACCTACACAATATTTCAAATAAAGTGAAATAATTTTTTTTAAAAAAGAGCTTATAGTTTGATTAAAAAAAGAGAGCTTGTAGACTATAATGTTTAAATGACATTAAAAGTCTATCTTTGCAATGTTTGAGAATATTTGAGGTTTGTTGTGATAAATATGTTCACATGAATTATATATCAAATTTTAATGAATTTTGATAGTGTAGTGAGAAGAATTATGCTTAATGTTGAACTTTTTTAAGTATATATATATATTTTTTTGAAACATATATATTTATATTATTTATTTAGAATATCCTGCAAATTTCCTTCTTTAAAAAAAAAAAAGTCATAACAGGATGAACTGTTTGTTTGAGATATTCTACATTTTCCTAGCTATTTTGTGGATTAATTGATAATATTTTTGAAAATTTTATTTTAGATTTACAATATTTTTTCAAAGTAAATGGGTGATGAATATATACCATAATCACACTTTACTTTCTACTAGGTGTACTAAAAGTGTTTTCTACGCTTCACCTATAATAATTAGTATAACTGAGATAGAGGTAGGAAAGAGACATTTTGTTAAATTTTTACGATTATTTTGTGTTGCTTATTGTTTCTTAGTACTCTATATTAATTAATTAATACTCCTATTAATGTGTTTATGCTCTTATAATTTTACCTTATCATACCAGATTTATTTTTAATTCTTGTTTCCCAGATGCTATAATAACTTTATTAAAGTTAACTATAGTTGACATTAAAAATGTTTTGTTTTGTTTTTGTAATAGAACATAATTCTTATTTTCAAGTTTCTTATAAATTAACAAGCTTATTTTTAATAGAAAATATTGTGTTATAATGAGGTAACTTTGTTTTAGATTATTACTTCTCAATTTAGGAATTGAAATCCTCTAAAGCCTAGCGTGTAAACATTATTAAGCATTACTAAAATGTTTGAATTTTTTTTTTATGCATAATTAGACAATTTGATGTTTTTTTTTCTTTCTGTTTTTACAAAAATGAACATCGCAAGGTACTTGAATATTATAAATTGTCTTAATGATTTCCATTCATTTTTTTAAATGAATTTATTTTATGTGTATGTAATTTAATTTTTAAAGATTTTATTATTATTATACTTGTGAAGCTTGTTATAAATTATAAATATTCTACAATTTTTGGTAACTATTGTGAATTACATCATCACTGATTCATTAATTTTATGGTATTAGAATCACAACTAAACAGAATTTTATTGATAATAAAAAAGTTAACAAATTAGCTTTAAAATTAATATTTGTTTTAATCAAAAAAAATGTTTGTATTAAATTTATCTTTTTTTATTTTTTTTTATAAAAAATACAACAATTTTGGCATTTCCCAGGCAATTATCAACTCAACTGCCTCAAATACAAACATTATAATTGTATGTTTACATTTATTTGAATAAGTGTTTTCCTAATTTTTCAATTTTTGTATTTTATATATATGAAATGAATAAGATGATTATTTATTTATCATATGGATTTTTTTAAGACAATTTAACTAGTAGTAAAATATTTTAAAGGAACTATAGAGATTGTTTTCAGGAGGTGGGTCCTCTAGTGGCTTTATTAAATATTTCAATTCTGCCATTGTTAGCCATTGATTCAACAGGCATTAATTATATGATTAAACGATTTGTAGTTGTCAATATCTACATGTATCAGTGTCTGTTAAATTCCATTTATAAAGCAGTGAGCACAATGATGATGGTTTATCCTAAATATATTCATAAGATTTCAGTTGCATTTAGGAAAATCAAATCCACCTGATTTTATTATTGAATTTGGAAAAATTTGTTTGAAATCTCATAAAAATTCCATTTCTTTTACATTATAATTCTTCAATTGAGGCAACTTTTATTATCTCATGGAGGAATATGTAAAAAAATAGGAAATTACTTGAGTGTGCGAATAATATTTCTTATGGCAATATTTAATTTAGTATCTAAAAGATTGTGGGAACTTTTTCTCCAAACAAAATATTGTCTTCGGTTTGAAGCTAACAAAACTAGGATCATTCAGCAATTTCTTGAATTTGAAAATAAATAAAATTAAAGATATAATACATTTGTATACAAAAAGAAGAGGAAGTATAACAATATGACTTTACTTTAATTGTCACAAATAATCAACACTGACCTGGTTCCTTAATTTGTAGTGAATGTTTTGGAGAGTAAAATCTGAAGCCAGAAAAATTATCCAAGTCATCTTGATATATCCTTTATTAACAATTTTGTGAAATTCTATTGAAATATTTGAATTAAAGAAAATAATTTCTTGAAAAACATGTACTGGGTTATAAAAAGTATTTAAGAGCATCTTATGAATCGCCCTAAAGCATATAACTACTCATCATTACTAAAAATTATTCATTACACAAAATATAGAGGAAATAGGAAAAATTCTACTATCAAATGATAGTATGTATAGATAAATTTCAGAAATTAGCAATGATGCCATATGAATAAAGATATTTCTCTAAAACAAAATGAATTTTTAAAAAAAAATAGTTCTAGAATGGAATAACTATATATTGGAAGTATATGCCAACAAAGCAGCAATTACTGAATAATTCATTGAGAGAAATGCTCTCTGTGGTTTGATGCAGGTTCTGGTACTTCTGACAGTTGAATTTTTACTAACTACCAAGCAATCAAACCATTTGATTATTTATTTATTGAGAGGAATTAGTGTTTCTACAAAATGCACTTAGAATTATCAGCATCATTAACAGTCATGTTGCTTTACAAGCAGTTGTTTCGGGTTAGTAGGTTCACTTCCCGGCTGACGCTTTGACACATGGGGGGAAAAAAACCTGAAATTTTATGGTATACAGAACCATGATAGAAGAGATCTTTGAGATAGCTATTAAGTTAAAATATGAAGTAATGATATTTTTGTCTGAAAATAGCTAAGATTTTATGATTATTTTTTACAATTAAAACTGACTCTGAATTGATGCTAATTTGTGACATATGGTTAAGAAATTCAATGAACTTAATATGTTTCTGCAAAGGAAGAGTATAAATATTTTTGTACTAAAATCTAATCAAACATTTGTGAAAAAAATTACATTTATGGAAATATAAATTAAAAAATAATTTCATTGTTGGAAATAATAGAAGTATTATCAGATTTCAATTGTTCATATGTTATGTTTAGAAAATCATTTCTGTGGATTTTTTTTCTTACTGGAATTAGATTGATTCCAAAAATCATTTATCATAGGCATGGATACATTGTACAGGCTTAAACCTGCATTTATATTTGTAATATATGTGGGATTCGAACTCAGACTTTCACACAACCCACTACTCTCAGTGCCATCTCATATTGCTGGCCCACCTGATCACACACATGTTGAAAAGATAAATAATCACCAATATATGTATTTCATGCTAAACCAACAATTATCAGTTGGTCTAGATTACTATCCTTACACATATATATATAATCAGTGCATGAAATTCGTATATTGGTGATTATTTATCTTTTCAACATGTGTATGATCAGATGAGTCAGCGGTATGAAATGGCACTGAAAGTAGTGGGTCATGTGATAGGCATGAAGTGAAATAATTTGCAGATCTTTCATTTTGATAAAAAAAAAAAAAAACTTAAAAAAACAAACTTGGAATGCCTTTTGGTTTAGTGAATTTGCAATGCTGTCTGAGTTAGGAATGGCAACTTGTCTACCATTTATTACCACCTGTTTGTGCAAATTAACATTGACTATAATTAAAACAAAATACTATTCAAGTCTGCATTACCAGCAGTTATAAATATCAATCCACAGTTTGATTTATGGTAATGAACCATTCATTAGAAGTAATATTATTTACTAACTTTCTGCTAATTTTAATTAAATGTTGTTTGGTCTTTATTTATTTCTATGTTTAGTTGCAATTAAAGACTGTTTATATAGTCTTTGTGTCTATCATTTTTATAACTCAGTAAAGGATTCATGAAAATTTTCATCAGATGACAAGAGATCACTAGTAAAAAAAGTTTGAAAAGTCCTACTTTAGATGATAATTATTTGTGAATATTGAATTTAAAATGATGCTCTCACTAACTTGACTAATACTTTGATTAGAGGATCATTTAAATTCATTATTCATGAATTTAAAGATTACTGCTCAATTTCTATGCTAAGCAATCACCAAAGAGAGGGGAAAAATTCTACTCAAAATGTTGCATTTTATATTAAACTATAATGAAGTTCAATTTTTTTAAAAAAACATTTAACATTTCATCTAGATGATTGGAATTGTCTAACTTGGATCTAGGAATAAAATGCCACCATGACAAACTGTCAGACAGACAATAATTTTTAGATAGTCTATCATTATTCCGATATCCCTGATTGCAGGCCCTTTTTAGATTTGTGAATATTTTCAATTTTGATAATAAAACTTTTTCTTTCCCCTCATAAACACAAACTCTGCAGACAATTTAAATAAACATTATTTTTATTACCTATAGTTTTATTTACTTATAAATATTTTAAATTACAGAATGTGTTTATATTTATATTAGCACAAAATTTTTATATAATTAAAACAATCAATCAAAACATCTTGTAATTTGTATGAATAGTAGAAGTTTTAGAATTAGAGGTGTTATTGTTTGTAGTTCAAACTTTTCAGTCAACATCTGTTTGCCAGAAGTTGACATTAATGTTATACATATCAATAATGCATATATATCTAAGAATTAAGATTCAAAAATAAACTTAAATTTAATATAATTATGTTTTGCAAAAAATTGCTTTAAATGGGAAGATTTGGTTTTTAGTATCATTGGAATAAATTAAATTTGTTGAAACAGCATTATTTAATAAATAAACTTAAAAACAAATACTTGGTAAATTATTTATACTTTAATTATAATTAATAGAAACAAGTTTTACAATTTATTGTTTTTTTATTTTTTATAGGTTAGCAAAATTCTATGTTGAAAATATTTTAATAGTATAGTCTGCTAAATGGATGTATTTATATTATGTCAAATGATCTTAAGTTAGATTTCATTTGTATAAAAGGATGTCATGTTATTGTTGTCATTATTTATTTATTTCATTTGAAAAAAAAAAGGTTTTATAAAATGTTTTTTTGGTTAATCAATAATTTCAAGAAATTTCTCCTCTGAGAATAAGAAAATTGACTATGGAAAGCTGCTGAAAATTTGTGCACGATTAATTGTTTAAACAGGCAGATAATCTATCAAATATCTTAATATAATCCTTGCAGATATAATTTTAAGTCTTTGTACTCTTTAAATGTAACTTATTTTTTTAAGATCATATAAGTATTGCTTTAGTTTTTTATAGTCTTGCTATAGGCCATCAGACCAGCATATCTTTATTATATGTTTTTAATTTTTAAAAGTGAAATATTAAATTATCTTATCTACAAAGAATTCACTTTCTATCAGTATATATTAAAATTTTATGGCAGAATGTATATATATAGAAATCATACCTTAAAAAGAAGAAGAAATGACAGTTAAACAGGCAAAACTCTTCATATAGTAGTGCCACCCTGTGCCAATCAGAGTAATCAATGGATGTCAGAAGGCTTGTGCATAAAATCCCCATCTAGGGCCTACTCATTCAATATCCCCAGACTAGTTTCTGGCTTGTGGCCTTCATCAGTAAGGAACCTTAGATCTAAGAACACTGCACTTAGATCTTAGGATCTAATGCAACCCTCCAGCAGCCACCTTTTATCTCTATTTAACTACAAACCTATGAGGATGAAATTGAAAACACAATAATATTTTCAATCTTAAGCTCAATAGCTTATATAGTCTAGATGTAGTGCTCTCAGATCTAAGGCTTCTCACTGACAAAGGCCACAAGCCAGAAACTAGTCTGGGGATATTTGATGAGTAGGCACTAGATGGGGATTTTATGCACAAGTCTTTTGGCATCCATTGATTACTCTGGTTGGTACAGGGTGGCACTACTGTATGGAGAGTTTTGATTGTTTAATAACAGTTAGGTGCTAGCATAAGAGATGGTGATTATGTGATGTTTACTGGTTTAAGAAATAACAATCAGAATAAAAATTTAATTGCAATTTATATATATTCATGTGATTATAATGTTTGAAGTAAGAGATTTTGAAATTCATTATAATTAGGCAAACCAAGTAATAATTTTAAAAAGACTAAATTAATATTAAGAAATGGTGTTTCATGCAAATGTAAGCTATGTGTATGTATGTCAGCAATAATCTGCAAGCATACTATATTTAATTATAAATTTATCAGTGCTTATTTAATAAATATTGTACTTCATTTTGGACACTGGGGAGTGTCCTAACCCCTTCAAAATTGTGCAGAACTCTTAATTAATTGGCACTAATTTATCTCAGATAAAAAACAAGATTTTTAATTCCATATATATATATTTTAAGCGCTAATGAAATATATTTAATTGTCAAAAAGCTTTATTGTAGATAGTTAGAAATTCAGTTTTGTTTTAAAAAGGATGAGAAGGTTAAAAATAGCCTGGAAGGTGATATTGTATTTTTAATTTATTTATTCTTTTTATAAATGGATTAATATCATCTTATATAACAAATTTTGTTTTAAAAACTAATTTGTTGACATAATAATATCTTTGGTGTGTTAATTTAAAATAATGTGTGCAGAATATACAAAAATGAAGTCATAACTTTATAAAGTGAAAGTTTACTGTTATAATTTGGTCAACCCTTAAGACATTATAAGTAAAGTTCCCTGTGATTGTTCTTTTTTTTTTTTTCCTTACTGTCACTATGTGCGATTATTACCAATTCCTGGAAATTCATCTGAAATGGAGTTTAAAACTAAAATTAAGCTTAGAAAGTATAAAGTAAGTCAAATATGAAAATCATGAGTAAAAATCACCATATAATTTTTTTTTTTTGTCAAACTACAATTTAAAAACCAGATCAAAATAACTGCCTTAAAAAAAAAAACAAGAAATTGTAAATTATTTTAAGTTGCTTACTTTCCACTCATATAAATTTATATAGTATAACTTTATATTATGGAACCATTTTCTATGTAGAATTAAATTAAATTTTATCAAACCAAAGAAGCACTGAAAATAAGTACAATATTGAAAAATATTGTTTTATTAATGAATTTTATTTTTAATTTATGCTTAAAGTTATATTACATGTAATCATGTTTTGAATTAATTTAAAGCAAATAAATATATTTAAATTATATAATATTTAAGTTTAAATGAAAATGTTAGGAAATAAAATATAACACTAAATAAATTAATAATATTAATTGATAGAATTTTAATTATCCTTACTTTAAAATGAAATACATGCATTAAATTTTAAGAGAAATTGGGAAACCAATCGTTTAAGCTTGGCCCATTTCAAATCAAATTTTTTTTATTAAGCATTAAATAAGAATAGAGTTAACGTAATTTAAAATATTTTATATAAAACAAATCAAATTTTTATTAGCATGATTTAAAATATAAAAGAGAACTTTATGTGAAGCAGTTTAATATATATATTAAAATCTAAATCAAGTGTGGTGAGTATTTTACAGTCCATATGTCAATTTTTTCATTTACGAGGTTAGCTGCACCGTACAACTTTTGTGTTATTCAAGTTTTATTTGAAATTCTATGTGCTATAGATAAATATGTTTTTTTTTTTACATAATATAATTTATTACATATAAAAAATTCTTTATTATATTATTATATTATGAAAAAAATATCAAAATTTACTTTGCATACATAAATTAAGATTATAGTATAAATTAAGAGAGTGTATTTTCATTTATATTCTCTGTGTTTTCACTTATTAACATTCATTTAAAAAAATAATAATAATAAAAGTTACTATACCATATTTTTATTTTTAAATAAAATGGACAATGAAATGTCAGATTATTAACTTTTGAAGTCATTGATATGCTTTATCCTAGTGTAACAAAAAAAAATAGTATGCATTCATTTATATATTAAGAATATATATTTGTACATTGTGCAAGTAAATATGTTGCATATTTATGTGGACTTGTATATTAAACTGCTTTATATCTATTTATAAATAAAATATAATAGTCGAGTATTTATGCATATAGAAAATAAGTAAATATATTGTATTCAGCTCGTGAAAGAATGTAAAACTCACACAAATAACTTTATTATCAAGAAGTATCAGTAATTTGTAATTAGTGACTTAGGAATTCCTTAATTAGCTATTAGTGAATTCCACAAACTATATAGTTTAAAAAAACAGTCCATATATGATCCTATCAGAATTATGAATGCTAGGCATCCCATTATTCCAGAAGAGCAATAGAAGCTAAGGTGATGTAAACCCCAACCCCATCTTTGACTATATTCTGTCTCCTGATGTAATGAGATTCCTTCCTCTGGAAGTCCCAAAGCAAGACTAGGTCTCTTTATAAAGGTCAATCTTAAGTTCACCATTATCTGTTAATCAATTTGATATTTTTATATTTGGTGCTAGTCCAGCTGTGACTCCCATCTGGGAAGAGTTAACAAATTCAACCGCATCTGCTCAGGCTATACATAGCCTTAGCATATTGGTGTAGTCATCAACAGAATTGGAATCATTTAGGTTGAAACTTAAACATAATCAATGTAATGGAAAAGTTGTAGAATGGCTTCAATGCCACAAGTCAGCATTTGTGAGTCAGCACTGCTGGAAAACATTTTCCTTGTCAATGGCACTAGTAACAATGCTGTGAAAATGGCATCTTGTGCTTTTACTAGCCAGCGAGTGATAGAAATTATTAACAGATTACATGAACCTAAATCTCCTGAAAAACAGATGTATGAGAAGCTATTGAAGAAGCTAAATATATATTTTTTACTCCTCAGCTGTCTAAACACATCCCTCGGTTTTATTTCAGAAACAGGTGACAAACTAGAGTGGAGAGATTTAGATATTTTAATATTGTTCTGAAAGATATGGCAAAACACTGCCTTTTTTTTGGCAGTTTTATAAGAGAACATAACATGATATAATGAAATAGTTCAGTTTTGTCACAATTAAATCATTGCTCTAGATAATATCCATTTTTTAAAAATAATTTTCTTTTAATTCTATGGAAACAATTAGTCTTGTTATCAGTAGACAAGGTCTTTCCAATTGTTTGATGTTTTTAAATGCACATCAATTTTAGAATCTATAAAGCCATCTCTTACTTGTAGTAAATAGTTTAGAGATACTTATTTCAGAATTTTAGTTAAACTCTTCACACAAACTTTAAATTTTCTGATATAATTCAATAATGTATACAAACATGTACCAGTTCATATTTTTTATCCATTAATTCAATGCCTTACCAAAAATTATTTGTTAACATAATTATAACTTTGACTGTTTCAGGAATGCAAACAGCTTGGCATAAATATACTTTTCTCTTTTTATTGTTTCTCTAAAAGATGGTTCTTTTTTTTCCAACTAACAGTCCATTTTCGAACATATTTTTTTCCCCACTGCAAATCAATTACTTTTATCACTCAAGTAAATTACAAATTCTCTTAAATTTTGTTTAACAAACATTTTATAAAATACTGTATTATATCAAACTTTTGAAAGAAAAAATAAGAGAACAAAAAATTATTGTACCTTCAACTTATTTAATATGAAGAAAACAGTTAATAAATGAAATCATATTAGATTTAATGAGGATGCTGCAAATAAAATATGTCTGTTGTCATATTATTTGAAGATACTGAACTGGATTGATATCCGATCCAAGGATTTTACTGCCAAAATTAAAAACTTTTAATTTTCGTTAAGTTTCTAATGTTAAAAAAAATTTTTTTATTATTTAAAAAGAATACACATACTCATTTATGTTTAAAATATATTTTGTTTTATATAAAATTGATTTTAAAATAGTTTTCTATTACCCCTTGTTTTTATTTTTTTTTAAATTCAATTTGATTAAAAACAAGCAGGCTTGTTAATTACATTCCTGTCTCTTTTATCATTTCTACTCATTCTAAAAGCAGAGGTTTGATTTTATGTTGTTGTTTTAGTTACAATAATCCCTGGTTAGAATTCTTAAATTAGATTGAGTGGAAGATTAAGATTTTCCCAGCCCTTAGGTGTAGAATCTGACAATAGGAAAGGTTTTCATGGTAAATGTAGCCTGGTATAAATGACCCCACAAATTTGGGGACAATAGTTTTTTTATTTTTTGCTTTTATTCTCGACTAAGAAGCTATTTCAAAGTGAGAGATTCAGTATTTCGTACACACTTTGATTATAGCCTGCTGAGACTCATACCGTTTTTTGGATAGCAGTTCGGACATTTAATTCCTTTTAAAAACTTGTAATTATTAACAGACTTCGTTGTTTTACAAGATGTCCAAATCTACTGCTCTGAGTGTGGCCATCATCAAGATGCCCTGCTAATTTAAACAAAGGATGAATCCCTCTTCCAACTCTCCTTCAATCATGCCATGAACATCTAAAATAAACAGGTTCCCATGCCTCTATCTTGCTGCTGTCAAAGGACCTGAAAAATGAACTAACATAAAAGTGTGCCCTCTACGTGAACATTGCTTTACCGTAAGGTAAATACTTATTCTTGCCTAGGTAAATAAATTGCTTCTAATTAAATCTGTGCTCACTTTTTCTAGTTGTTTTCAATTTTCATTTATCAGAGGGTGCATTGTGAGATTATATTTTATATTTCTAATATGTCTAATCATTTCACTAACTATTGCTAAATGCTTTGGCAGTCTTTGTAATTTTTATTTACGCGCCTGTCCTTAGTTGTTATTGTAAAATAATTAATTTTAAACACGTTTAGCTTTTTGCAAACAACCAAATCTTTTGGCTGGCCATTTATCGGGTTCTTTGTTCTGGTTTTCTGTAAACAGAGATTTCTTTCTAGATTATGTAAAATCATAATCAAATATTTTTTGCTGTCTTGTATGTGAAATCAACCACATTTGCTTTAAAAGTAGTATTACACAGCAGTCCTGAGGCATTATAAAGTCAGTAGTTAGAATGCTAGTGATCAATCATCCATGATGGTTTCATTGATTTCCTACAAGACCGTAACTGTTTTCATATCTCTGAATCAGGAAACTAGAGGTGTTCTTTTTTGTAATTTTATTAATTGCCAGCAGGATGATATTATCCTATCCATTTCTTTTATTTTTAGGTGAGAGAATTTTGCTGCCAAAGCATTTAATGTTTTTATGTTTGCCATACTCATGTGCACTCTCTGATAAATATGTGTATTCCAATCTAAGTCACTTTTGTATTCATGGCTAGATTTCTTTATTCTATTGTACAACTTTTAATAAAATTTTCAAATTGTTTAAATTTATTTGGCTGACGTTTTTGTCTTGATACTTTTATTTCTCAATTGTCTAAACAATTCATAAGATCTCTTGTTTCTCCCTGAGTTTAGTTCGGCACATTCAGGTTTGCATATCCTGTCCACTCTTAAAATAAATGTCTGGTTGTGATGTGATGTGATGTTTGTACTGTAGCTACTCCTTAAACGAAGTCAATCTCTCAGCAAATATACCAAGAAAAACTTGTTAGCTACTTAATTTTACATTCCCCAGTCTAATTTTTCCCATATTCTACTCCATCCCATTTCCACAACATAATCTTTGTCAACTCTTCAGCCTTTATATCTAAATCCTCCTTATCTTTTTCCAAACCCAACATAAAAACCAATAATCTACTTTCTGTATAATCACTTTTTTCATATTTATTTTCCCATAACTTCATTATATGTGCCCTTTCTGTTTTCAAGCATATTCATTCAATTAACAAATGCCTAATATTTTCTATTCCTTCCTTATATAATTTACAGACTAAATCACTCATATTTTTCCATTTACGTGTATATTCTCTTGTTGCTAACGATCCTGTTTGAACCTTAAACAATAAACCACTTTCCTTACTATTATCATAAATTAACTCACACCTAATATTCTGTTTATTTTTATTTATATTTAAAGTCTTTTTACTCTCCATACTAGTTCTCCATCTCTCTAATTCCCTATTCTTTATTAGTAAATCTATTCTTTTATCCCATTCCTTACCACTATAACACTTAACAAACCTCCTAACACAATCATCCCATCTTTTATACAAATATACAGATATAAATTCTTTATCCAAATCTTTTGCATACCGTATTACCTTTCTCACCCATCTTGTTACCTGCCCTTTACTCATAACCCAATTAAATACTATTTTAGCTATTCTTTTATTATCCATAAACTGCAATCTACCAAACATTTTCATTTTACTTTTTGCATCTCTCATATGAAAACTTGACCATCCCATTTTTCCTTGAATTGCCTCCCTTGCTGTCCATACATCTGCATCCAATGCATGTCTTCCTACTTCCTTTTGAACTTTTTCTAAGTAATTTAATACCACATTACTAACATATAATGCATCATTACCATATGTTAACCCTGCTACTGCAACTCCTTTCCATATAATTCTAGCTACATAAAATTTATTATATGAAAACACTGTTAATTTCTTTATCAATCCCTTTCTTTTCTTTGCTTCATTTATCATTTTTTTCTCCCATTCATCCAAATAATTTTTCTGATTACTTAAAATAATTCCCAAATAACTATATCTATTCACCACACTTAACTTAATATCCCCCAACAAAAATTCTACATTTTCTCTTTCCCCAGTATTAACCATCATTATATTTGATTTTTCTTGACTAAATTTAATCCCCATCTTTTTATCCACCCTTGCACATGTTCTCTACATAATTTCCATATCTTCTCTTCTTTCTGCACACAAAAAAAAATCATCTGCAAAAAAAAGACCTGACAAAATATATACTCCCTTACTACCTATTAACGGTATCTCTATCCCTCTTCCTAATCTTTCTATTGCTCTTTCCATTTCACTCAAATACAATACAAACAAAATAGGTGACAAAGTACATACTTGCCTTAGTCCCACCCCATTTTTAATTTTAACAGATTCTATATTCCCTAATTGATATATATAATAATTATTTTCATATAATTTCTTTATAATATTTACTAAAGCTCCATCCATTCCCAAATTTACTAAACTTATCCATAATCTATTTCTATTTACTCTATCATATGCCTTCTCTATATCTATAAAACTCATATATAACTGTTTACCTGAATTCCTACTCATATCCATAAGTTGTGTAACTACAAATAAACTATCTCCTATACGCCTATCTAATCTAAAACCTCCTTGCATTTCCCCCACTACATTATTCCCTTCCATCCATTTTACAACTCTTCTAGCCACCATATATGAAAAAACTTTATATAAAACTGATGTTACCGCTATCGGTCTATAATTATTTAACTTTCTATGCTCCTTATCCTTTCCTTTAAATAATAATCTTACTCTTGTATTACTGCAACTACTTGGAAAAACTCTATTCTGTGTCATCTTATTAAAACAAGATAATAACTTTACTTTTGCTCTATATCCTAAATTCATTACCATCTCTGCTGCCCATCCATCTAAACCTCTTGTCTTGCCACTTTTCAATTTCTTTTCTACCTCATTCAATTCATTTTCTGAAAAACTAATATTCCCATTACTATATACTTTCATGTTTTCTATCACCCTATCCTTCACATCTAACATCTTTTCTATATTCATTACATATCTGGTTCCGATTTTCAGACTAGTGGCGCCCTTGTGGTCAGTATATGTGAATCCAAAATCTTTTGTCCATTACAATACAGACATATAAAATTGATTACATTTATGAATTTTAATATTTTTTGTTTATTTACTCTCCCTCTCTTGCTGAGTGATATGACACACTGTGGATTCTCTGTATTTATTTTAAAAAAAAACATTAAACTACACACATATTGTTTAGGTATAGTGTTTCAATATATTATCTTGATTTACTAGAAGAAAATGTGCAGAAAAGAATTCAGGATCAGATGATAAGACATTTCTGGTATTGACATTATATCTATAAACATATGGGTCAATAAATTCCTTGATATGATTTGTGGAATTTGACATTATCTTATTATCTTTCAATTCAAATTTGGTTTCTAAAATGTTGACTTACATTGAGGTTTTTAGTTTATGTACAATATTCATAATCATCATAACAATGATTATCTCCAAGTCATTTATATACTTAAAATTGACGCTAGTGAGACTTAATATAACACAATTTCTCACATTTGCATGTTAAAATATACCAAATCTGTATTAAAAGACTATAAAACACAAAAAAATAATAGCAACTGCTCCAAGTTCAAACCATTCTTTCTGATCTTTAGCCTGTCTTCTTCACATCAACCCAGCACACTTTTTTATTTTATCTATCCATTTCACATGTAGTCTCTTTCTAAGTCTTTTACAAACTCTTGGAATCCAGTTTATGATTTCAACCGCTCACCTATTATCTTCTCTTCTAACAATATGTCCAATTCAACTCTGCTTCAGTCTCTTAATTCTTTCAATGATGTCAGTGACACCTGTTTGCTTTCTTACCTATGTATTTCATTTTTGTTCTCTTGTTGTTACTTCTGAAATCCATTTCTTCAAACTTTGTTGAGTGGTCTGAAGATGTGTTCAAGTCTCATATCTGTAAGTAAAAACTGGTAAAACACATTCATTAAAGAGATTTCTTTTCAAAGGACATAGGCATTTCCTATTCATATTTTGATTTGATAGTAAATATATTTTAACTATTACAGAAGGGTTTACTAATTTTTTGCAGCTCTCTTAAAATTACTCTGCCCCATCGCAAGTTAGTTATTAGCATATTAGCAACAATAACTTGTAGTTGAATGGCAGTTGTAATTGAAGTGTTTGTTGGAAATAACAAAATGTTTTGCCCTTTGCAATGGCTATCCTGCAATTTGTACCTGGACAGGTTACCTTAAAACAGATTGTAGATTCTAGGATTTATTTAAACTAATGTGATTTACATTTAGAAATCATCAAACTAGTGACAATTTTTGATTTATTGTCTAGATAATTGGATTTGAAAGTTTTTAAAATAATTATTTATTAATCTACTTTCAAAACAGATTATATTTGCATATCTAATGGAGTTTATTTAAACTTCTAAGTAAATAAAAAGTCATCATCTGATAGAGTCACGTGTCAGCATTTTTTAAATTTAAAATCTTAGACCATAGTGAAAGGTCAACTCCATCATTTATCTTAATGATTATGGTACCAATTTACTTTGTGCTCACAACCATATTCCTGCACTTTGTGCTACCATTATTTAATGACATTCATATTTTAGAAGTTATAATCTTTTAGTATTTGGAAATTATAAGCTTGGTTTAATCAGATTTCGCATCTTTTGGATGATACTTCATAACAGCCAAGCCATCCTTTCCCCTCGCCACATACTCCAGCACTTTGCGCCATCATTATTTAATAACATTCATAATTTAGCAGTTATAAACATTTAATATTTAGAGTGTGCTCACTGCCATTTTGAATTCTAATCACTGCTCAAAAATCACCGTTGAAACATCCAAGTGACCCTGTGTGGATTATTTGATGTCATTTATCACTTGGAAATGTCAGCAGGTTTAGAATTCAAAATGGTGGTGAGTGCATACTAAATCAGGACTGAAATTATTCCTTGATATTGTAGATTTTATGATTTATCTAAGCTTTGGCTGTTGTTATATAAAACCAGCTGCACCTAGCCTTGTAAAGACTCATGTTTTTTTTAATTGGTTGCTGTAACAATTTTTTTTTAAGATTTAATGTAAATTAAACAAAATATTTTAAATGTGAGAATGTGAAAATTGTACATTAGTGTGAAAGACTGTCATTATGGCAGAATACAAAAACAATAGGCTTAATATTATAGAAATAAATTTTCAAATTTTAATAAAACTAAATTAAAATTTACATTTTTAAATATATCTGTTATATTTGGTAGCTTTAAATATATATTTACTGGAGTGCCCTTTATGTCGGAATATAAAAATGCTGGTCATTTTTGTAATTTTTTTTTATTAAATATAATATTTGTAATTTTTTATTTAATTGGTTGCTTTACCAATATTTTTTTTTAATAGATTTAATGTAAATATGTTTTTTTATTAAACATTGCTAATTTATAAAAATTTGTTAGGGGACTAACAGACCATGAAAGTACGGAGCACCTTAATGACAAATTATGAATCAGCATTTGTGACTGTTTCTGCAGCTGGATGTGAATCTTTACTATGAAATATGTACTATATATCTGTAGTTAAAAGCACTTGTACTGATCTTTTTTCCCAGCATTTTTTATTTAATGTCGGAATTATTTCCTTTGCATAAACATAGTGGTTGTGACATCATATGACAAACATAAAGAAAATACAATTTTTATGTTTTAAAATATCAATATATTAAAATAAGTGAAAAATTTTTAACTTTTACAAATTAGTATATTTATATTAATACTTTTGGGTAGATGACCTTTTAAATAAAGAGTCATTCATCATTTAGTAAATGTCTTTGTTCTTTATCATATATTACCATCACTTTTATTTGCCTTTTTATTTTTGCATCTTTTATAATGCTATGTATAAATACAGGTTCTTCTACTTGTTAATTGTCATTGCAAATGATGTAATCAATGGGAATTGTCTTCTTTTTCAAATAAAAGATAAATTAGTTTCACTTGATGTAATATCGATTCTCAGAATAAAAGCTCTATCTTCTTTGTTAGTACCAATTAATACCTTGGCAACAATAAAATGCTTATAAAGAGCTTTCATTAGCAAGCGAGTTCTGTTGCATAATTCTTTTTTAGGATTTAAGTTTCTTATAAGCATCACAATAGCACCAATTTTCAAATTTAATTCATGTGTTGGCATTCCAGATGATGTTTGCATATGCAAAAATTCTGCTGGATAATTAATATTATTTTCTTCATTATCGGAAACAATAGAATCAGTAGTTATATTTTTATATTGGATCATTTCCATCATCTAATATATGTATTGAATGTCTTTAGAAAAATTTAACTTTATTTAAATATTACAAATACATTCAACTGCTAATAATAGCACATCAAACAGGTTAGTAAGATGATGGAAATAGCCCAATACAAAAATACAACTAGAACACCATCATCACAAACCTTCAGGAAAACAATAGAATCAGCACTATAAAAAAATTTCATATTTGCAGGTAATAGATTCAAAATTTCATTATTTAATTGTAATGAAATATTCTTTATACTGGTTTATATGATTTTTTTTGTGAAACTTCATCAATTTCAGATGCCATTATTTGATTTCCATAAATTTCTTTAATAATAGATTGATTACAAATCATATGAGAAGGAATTTCAATTAAATTATTATCTAAGCCTGCAATTGAATTGATTTTACCTTCTCCCATATTAAATTACCATTTTGACATTCAGAGCATATATTTTCTAACAATTGAAGTTGTTTAAAATGACACTATAATGGATTTGATTTAATACATGCTTCAACAAAATCAGTTCTACTTCTTCTTACAACAAATGATAATGTTTGTTGAAGGTCTCCTCCAAGTAAAATAACTATCTCCAGATGGTTGTTGAATTATTGTAATTTTGTTTAATAATTTCTCAATACATCATAAAATGTGACATGACATCATTGTTGCTTCATCAGTAATTTGTAAATCACAAAGATTAAACTTTTCATATAATTATGTAATATTCAAGGAGCTTAAATTAGCAAGTTAATATGAAAAGTATGCCAAAACAAAATTAGATTAATTGCACTAAGCTAGCTTTCGGCGAATTTTCACCAGAATCATAGTGCAGAATAACATCATCCAGTTGGTAGTTCAAATATATAGTGGTTGGAAAATATGGAAAAATTCCCAATATGCAAATTATATGTCCATTTCTTTGATAGAGAAATACAAGGATCTTTTCTGATAATTGAATGCAGATCCCCTGCAATCACCCATGCTTCTTTAAATTTCTTTTTCTATCATCCCTCTCTGTGCATATTATTTTTACATTAGAGGGAGAAAATATATGATCTGTAGCCATCTTATATTCAACAAAAATTGTTTTGTGTTTGCGACTTGATTTTGCTTTTTTTTTTTTTATAGATAGGTGTACTTGGCATGTCTTGATCTATTAGTCCAAGATTCACCATAGTACGCCACACTATAGGCTGCAACAGAGCATGAGATCTTGTATATGATTTGGGGGGCATGTTCCAAAGTAATTTTATCCTTGGTGTTATTTAGAAGATTGTTGAGTGAGGGAGGTGATCTAAAACTTACTCTAAAAGTGTCCACGCAGAGAGATTTTTTGGAGTTTTGTTGAAATGGATGTATGGAAGGCTAGTTTGGACGGGTTGGTATTATTGGGAGGTTTATTAATGTTATTGTAGATTTTTTTCTACTATTTTAATTAATCTAGTATAATTATATCCAATGTCTGTTAGTCTTTAATAAATAATTTGATGTTAGTTTTTTTGTCCACCTCGTATTTACATAATTTTCTATTTCAGTATAAGAAACCCTTTAGACCTGCCATTTTGTATCCCAATGGAACATTAGATTGGAGATGGATGGCTTCTATGACTTGAATTGGGTTTAAGTTCAGCATGTTTTGTTCCTTTGTATACAAAAGTCAAAAAATGTATGCTTTGATTTATGTCCTCTTCAATAGTTCATTCAAGTGGAGATGCTTTGTTTAGTTCTGTGCAAATATTATTGATTTTGTGCTCTGTAACACATATAAGCATGCCATCAATGTATCTAATATATATATATATATGTCATTTAATGCAGGATCCAAATATTTTGGAAGGATGAGGCTTTCAAATTTTGAGAGAACAAGGCTGCTGATAATTCTGCTAAGCATAAGTCCCATGGACCATCCACTCATCATTTTATAAAATTTCACCTTGACACAAACTATTATTTTATTATTGATCCACTTCAAAACTTCAATTTTAAACTCTTTTCTATGATGATTATAATTGTATTGCTGCAAAATTTCTTGTATAATGGTGATGGATAAATTCCTCCATATTGACCCTTAGAGCTCTCTTATATCCAATGAGGCAAGTTTGCCATGTTCATTAATTTTATTTTTAATTTTCTCAACACACTCATATGATGACTTAATAGTAAAGGGGCCAAATCCAAGACCCTTGATTAGCCAATCCACTATTTTCTTAGTTGCTTTAAAATAATATGCTCTGGGGAAGTCGATCATCAATGTCAATGGAGAACTTTCTTTGTGTAGCTTGATGTTTTCAAACATATGCGAGAGTATTGCTGTCAATGGCTACATAGGAAGATACTCACCTGTGTATATAACTTGTCACTGAATTTACACAGAGTTGTGGAAACGAATTTGTCTTTGCAGTATTTAGCATTATATGGTGCAATATTTTTAAATTTGCGATTTGTGTATTCATTTTAAGATTGAATTCATTCCCATTTGCCAGGACTAATCTGTTTCCCTTGTCTTCTTTCACACATATAATGTTGTTATTTATGCAATATTGGTTAACTTCTTTTATTCTGCTTGTCCAATCTTTGTTAGTTTTATTGATATTATATGAATTGGGGAATTTGACTGTTTTTTCAATTATTTTATTTTTATTCACTGAGTTTCAAATTTAGCTTCAATATCAGTGATGACCTCTATTTGGGACTCCTTCCAGAATCCACTGATGAATTTAGAGCCCACTTCTAAGATGTTTCTGATTGGCTCAGGGGCATGAACACAGAAAGGTTCACCCAATTATTCACTGTCTTTTTATGCAGCATTATGCCCTATTTGGTAGCTAGGAAATTTAATTTGTTATATTTTGCCTTTAATTTTAAGGCAATAATTCTGCAGCAGTTTTCCACTTCAATAGGGGTTTTGAAATTTGTCTCCATTCGTTTCAATCAACATTTTTCCAATTTAAGGTTTCCCATGAATCCCTTGATTATATTGTGAAATAATATTATCTTCAAATTCTGAATCATTTTCTTATGACTGTAAATTTTTGTGTTAATCCACAAATTACAACAATTTGGAAAAACTTAATGAACTAAACACAATTTTAGAAATTGAATTCTTTCATGTTTAATGACAATAACTATTTATTTTGAATGCCATTTTGTTTAATAGATGCATATCTATAGTTCTTTAATATGTAAATCACAAACATCAAACTCTTCATATAATTATGTAATACTCAAAGAACTTGAGTTAGGAAGTTAATATGAAAAGGCATGCCAAAAAAAAATTTGATTAATAGCATAAGCTAGCTTTTGGAAAATTTTCACCAGAATCATAGTGCCCAATGACACTACCCAGTTGGTAATTCGAATATATAATGTTTGGAAAATATGTAAATTTGTCCCAGTATGCAAATTATTGATAGTGGGACACAAAAGTCTTTTCTGTTAATTGAATGCAGGTCCCCTGAAATCACCCATGCTTCTTTAAATTTTTTTTTCTATCATCTCTCTCTGTGCATATTGTTTTAACATTAGAGGGAAAAAAATGTAACCCATAGCCATCTCATATTCAACAAAAGTTGATTTGTGTTCACAACTTGATTTTACTTTTTTATATAGATAGGTGTGCTGGACAATTCTCATTAATCTATTAGCCCAAGATTCACCATAGTGCACCATTCTGTAGGCTGGGACTGGGTATGTGATCTTATATATGATTTGGTGGGAATACTCCATAAGAGTTTTATTTTTGGTGTTGTTTAGAAGGTTGTTGAGAGAGGGAGATGATTTAAAACTTACTCTAAAAGTGTCCATGCAGACAGATTTTTCAGAGTTTTGTTGAATTGTGAATATGTATAGAAGGCTGATCCATGATTTAGCTGGGTTGGTATTATTGGGAAGTTTGTTAAGGTTCTTGTAGAATTTTTCTATTATTTTAATTAATTTAGTATAATTATATCCAATGTCTGTTAAGTCCTTAATATATAATTCAGTGTTAGTTTTTTTGTCCACCTCTTATTTATATAATTTTCTGTTTCTGTATAAGTCTTTAATATATATTTCAGTGTTAGTTTTTCTGTCCACCTCTTATTTACATAATTTTCTGTTTCTGTATAAGAAATCCTCTAGACCTGCCATTTTGTGTTCAAATGGAACATTAGATTGGGGACAGATGGCTACTCTAACTTGAATTGGTTGTAAGTTTATTTTATACTCGAGCATATCTTACTTTCTTTATATATGTAAGTCAAAAAAAAATTATGCTTTGATTTGTGTCCTTCTCTTCAGTAGGCCATTTGAACATAGATGTTTTATTTAGTTTTGCATGAATATTATTGATTTTGTGCTCTGTAGCCCATATAAGCATGTTATCAACATATCTAATATATGGCATTTAATGCATGATCCAAATATTTTGGATAAGGCTTTCAAATTTTGAGAGAATTAGGCTGCTGATAATTTCGCTAAGCGGCAGACCCATGGACTATCCACTCATCATTTTATAAAATTTCCCCTTGGCACAAGCTATTGTTTCATTACTGATTGACATCAAAACTTCAATTGTAAACTCTTTTCTATTCTGATTGTAATTGTTTTGCTGTGAAATGTCTTGTTCAATTGATCCATAAAGCTCTTTATGTCCAATGAGGTAAGTTTGGGTACTCATTAATTTTGAGATTTTTAAATTTTCTTGATGCACTTGTATGATGACTTGATGGTAAAGAGGTCAAACCCAAATTCATTAATTAACCAAACCACTATTTTCTTAGTTGTCTTAAAATAATATTCTTCAGTGAAGTCGATAATCAATCTCAATGGAGAACCTTTTTTGTGAAGCTTGATGTTTGCCAACATATATGGGGTTATTGCTGTTGATAGATACATAGCAAGATACTCAGCCCATGTTTATGTCTTGCTATTCTTGGTACAGAATTTACACAGAATTGTGGAAACGAATTTGTCTTTGCAATATTTAGCATTATTTGATGCGATGTTTTCAAATTTTAAATTTGCAGTTTGTGCATTCATTTTAAGGTTGAATTCATTCCCATTTAGAAAAGACTTTTGCATCCCACTAACAAAGAAATGGAATATATAATTTGCATTCTGAGATTATTTTAAAGGAAAAAAAAACTATTTTTAAATTCTTTGTGATCCAAACGATGTTATCAAGTTTCATGTATTTGCACACTTCATTCATGCATTAACCTGACTATCACTAACTATACACTTTTTTTTTTTTCAAGTAAACGTGTCAAAACTTAAAATGTAAAAAAAATATATATATAATTATGAATAAAAGTTTTTCAAATAAATTAATTAACATAATATTCTGGCTGAATATAAATTTACTCTAAAAACTCAATTGCCTACAAAAGTATCAAAAATCAAATGATCTATAAAAAAAAAAAAAAAATCCAGGCAAAATTAATTCTCCCTGGGATAAAAAATATACTTCTATTCCAGTTAGCTTTTATCTTTATTAAAAATAACAAAGATTGAGTTTACATTTATTGTACAAAATAATTAGAAAAATAAACAAAATCATGGTTTCCATTTACATATGAGTTGCATATGCAGATGCTTACACTGTAATTAAAATATATTTTTTATTAGTTCAATTCAATCAAGAGTGCCATTAATAATTATTCCACTTGGCATGCATGCCTTAGGTTGCTGACCTCTGATCTAGACCATCATGCAAAATTAGAGGGCCCAACATAGATGAAAGTCTTTCCAGCAAAAGAAAATACCAATAGGGACAAATACTTCCACATCAGTGGTTATTCAGTGGCTTATGCAGAGAGGTCAGTGAGTGCATCATTGTAACTGTTGCAAGCAGAAGAATGTTGATTCTTATGGATGCCATTAAAGATGTTATGCCAACGGATCTACTATTTATTCAAACTATTGGAAGGATTATAAAAGTCAGGAATTATGCCATGCTGGATTTGAACATTTCAAAGTAAATCACACCTTCAACTTTGTGAATACAAGTACAGGCATGCATACACAAAATATAGAAAGAGTATAGGTCTGGTAAAGTGGTGAAACAAAAAACACAGGGGGCTGTGCGACAATACATAGATTTGTATTTAGTTGAATTTTTGTGGCAGTGACTGAACAAGTGTAGTAATGTTGCAGGATATTAGCAATTACTGTCCGCTGACATGAATATTCATGTCTGTTATATTTTCATCATGTTTTTTTATAGTATTACAGTTATATTAAAATTTAATTTTTAATTACAATTGTTTGGAGTTGTGTATAATTTCTTGTGTTTTTATAATCATCTTTAAAAAAAAAAAAAGCCCGATAAGCTTCCAGAGAAGTGAACAAAGAAATAATAAGTAAGTATCAAAAGTTTTAATTAAGATAGCTATGTGTTTTTGAAAAACAATGTATTTAGTCAAGTTCAAGATAAAGGTCAAAGTTAAAGATAATTAAATATGTTTTTGAAAAACAGTGTAATTAATTAATTATATTTAAGACCAGTTGGTATGTGGAAATGGTAAAAAACCCAGACTAGTTTATCAAATTTCATACAAGATGAAAAAAATAGGATAATTATCATGAAGTTATGTAAAAGTTCAGAAATGACTTGTTATTTTTCCTGGATTTTTCTGTATATCATGCATGAGTAATTAAAAACTATTTGGATCTCTCTTTCTTGGAATTGTCTGAATCAACCAAAGTGATTTCTTGAGTACTATCTTCTATGCATGTCCATAGTGAATCACCTCCAAACTAACTACAAGAATTAGTCAACTTAGAAAAATTTACAAAACTAAATCATTAATCTAATATTTTACTTTGCACACTCAAAGATCACCTGAAAATCCAAACTATCTATCCAAACCATAAGTCATTTACTTATATATATATCTCAGACTTTTTTTTTTGCAATTGTTGCTCTCAGACTTTTGTTTATAAATTTGAAAAAGAATTAATCCTTTAAAGATATATCAATAGATTACAATTTATTTTTTCCTCTCTCTTAGTTATTTGTTCCAATAATCTTTTATTTTGCTGTATTTTTTTTTATTCTTGTCAAAATGCACTTCCAAATAATAAAGATCATAATGTACTGAGACAGGAAGAAGGATAAACAATATTAGCCTACTTACAGTATTAGTAGTAACTGGCTGAGGGGAAAAAAGGTTATGTTAAAAGATTTTGAAATGCATTTCTTTAAATTTTTTTTGAAAATATGTTAACATACTTTTAAATATATTAGGATATTACTAGCACATAAAAAAAATGACATGAATGATTTTCAAATCCTATTAAAGAAGGGCAAAAAACTTGATTAATAACAAGTAATGCATGATACCGATTTCATGGTATCGATTTAGACTGTGCTCACGGCCATTTAAATTCTAAGGACCATGCAAAATCACCGCTGATACTTCAAAGTGAAAGATGACATTGAATAATCCACATACATCAATAATTAAAAAATTAAAACATAAATTTCATAAGGATCTCATATGATCAAGTGTAGATCCAATATCCACATCAGAAGATCAAATGTGAATGCTATTTTATCTTATCTCCATTTTTTTTTCTAACTTCATGTAACAAAGAAATCATGCATCACCACAGTTTCTTTCTGGTAAGAAAAAATCTGATTAATTATAAAATTAATATGCTTTATTTCAACATTGTTATAGGCATATATTGTAATAAAATTTGTATTTTCAAAGCTATAAGGTTTTGGTATTTCGAAATTATAAGCTTAAGCTAGGTTTGATCAATTTTATATTATTTCGACATATGATTATAGGTCTGTATTGAAATAAAATTTGTATTTTAAAAGTTATAAGCTTTTAGTATTTTGAAATTATAAAGCTTACTTTGATATCATATATTGTAATAAAATTCATATTTTAGAAGTTTTAAACTTTTAACATTTTGAAATTATGTTTGGTTTAATCAATTTTATATTTATCCAACATATGGTTATAGGCATATATTGTAATAAAGTTTGTATTTTAAAGTCATAAGATTTTAGTATTTTGAAATTATAAACTTGATTCAATCAATTTTACATTTAATCAACATGTCCTTACGGGCATATATTGCAATAAAATCCATATTTTAGAAGTTATAAGCTTGGTTTGATCAGGTTTATACTATTTCATCATGTGGTTATAGGCATATATTGTAATAAAATTTGTATTTTAAAAGTTATAAGCATTTAGTATTTCAAAATTATAAGTTTGGCTTAATCAACTTTACAGTATTTCAACATGTGGATATAGGCACATATTGTAATAAAATTCGTATTTTAAAAATTATAAGCTTTTAATATTTCAAAATTATAAACTTGGTTTGATCAATTTTATGTTTATTCAATATATGGTTATAGACATACATTATAATAAAATTTATATTTTAGAAGTTATAAACTTTTAGTATTTTGAAATTGTAAGCTTGGTTTGATCAATTTTACATTTATTCAACATATGGTTATAGGCATATTGTATATTAAAATTCATATTTTAGAAGTTATAAGTTTTTAGTATTTCAAAATTATTAGCTTGGTTTGATCAGACTTATGCATTTTTTGGTCGATACTTCATGTTATTGGAAATATCCTTCCCCCTACCCACATATTTCGGTTCTTCACACTGTCATTATAATAAAATTTATAATTTAGAAGTTATAAGCTTTTAGTATTTAGACTGCTCTCACTGTTATTTTGAATTCTATGGATCGCCCCAAACCATTACCGTCACATCCAAACAAATCCATGTGGATTATTTGATGTCATTTATCGTTTGGATGTGTCAGCGGTGGTTTTGGGTGGTCCTTAGAATTTAAAATGGTGGTGAACATTTAGTATTCTAAATATTCAGTTATAATTAGGATTAAATAGATTTCTTAATTCTTAAATTGGAATTTATATAACATTAGTGCATGAGTACATATATGCATATGTACACTTATAATGTAACGTTTAGTTCATTAAGAGTTTTCTTTTAAAAGTGAATTGAGTTATTAATTTTGAAATATTATATCAATATTAATATATCTGAAATTATTTAGGATTCTTTATTGAAATAAAATTTAAGATAGAAAAGGCAGAATAATTAGAATGAATTTTTAAAATAATAATCCTTTATAATTTATTCCTGATATTGCAAGCAATTTGGATTAATCATATTGAATATTAGAAAAAAAAATTAGGTAGTTAAATGCAGTTGTATTTATGCTGGGAAATAATACTGATTTTAATGTAACAATCTATTATTTATTTGTCAGTGAATATATTTATTGTTAGCATGTTTTATGATGAATTTGAGTATGGTTTTTTGTGAGAGAGGTAGAGTCTATCTATATTAGAAGG
Organism: Epiperipatus broadwayi; assembly: GCA_028023455.1. Taxonomy (NCBI): domain Eukaryota; kingdom Metazoa; phylum Onychophora; class Udeonychophora; order Euonychophora; family Peripatidae; genus Epiperipatus; species Epiperipatus broadwayi. The sequence goes on along the minus strand of JAQFVV010012440.1, from coordinate 6,341,899 downwards.
ATTATCACATTAAAGACATTTTAAAAAAGGTGGATAGCAAAGTCAGAGAATACCTTGGAGAGCTACAATTAGATATGGTATTGAAGAGTTTCAGAAAGAAAAGTTTCTACTGAAGAAAATAAAACATAGAGTTGCAAAATATCAAGTAAACAGAAAAATGAACCAGCATGTTATATATGTGGATGTATTTGTATTTCCCAGATTGGTTTATACAGTCATAGCAAAAGTTATTTCTTGAGTAGTTTTTTTTTCACTCTCTATCTGCCTGTGCTTTGTGTGTGCAGTCAGAATAGACATATTCATTTACAAGTGACTGTTTATTATTATTTTTCTATACATGCTCACACAACTAACTTTTTCTGTTCAATAGATAATTTAATTACTTATTTAATAAATACAAAGATTGATAAACTAGATATGACAATAAGATTTCAATTTAAGAAAACATAGTGACTGTTCTCTATTTTTTTTCTGAATAATTACATTTGTTAATTTATTTCTGTCATAAATAGTGGTGGCTTATAACTTAAATTTGTGGGGATGCTGCTTCAGAAAATTTTTAATCATTGCTATAACATTGTGTAAAACAAACCTATAAAAAAAAATTTATACATAAAGTTGATAAAATCCTAAACAAAAAAATTTTGTTTTCCTTACTAATAGCCTAAATTGCTACAGTTCAAGTTTGGTCTATTCATTTAAAAATGAAATCCATTCTTCTTGTTTTACTTTGCGTGAAAAATTAATAATTTTCTCCTTTTTTTCTGGATGACTGTTGAAAAAATATTTCTCTATTAAAAGCACTGCAAATGATTCATAGTTCTCCTTAGAAAAAATTTTTCTTTTCAGTATTGAAAAGCAGCATTCTGGCTCTGATATAGTGATGGGAAATGTCAATAGGATTTTTATCAATTTTATAATTTCACTAAGAACATCATCTAGATTATTTTCCAAGATAAATTTCAGCAGTTCAATTAATTTGCAATGTTTATGCACATCAGATCTGCAATAGAATAATACTTTTAGTTCAATTTCAAAGTTTTTTTTTTGCAATCATGTGATATGCTTCAATGGTTAGCATTATCTTTTCTGTAGGCATGAATGTCTTTAAAGGATTCTCACAGTACTTTGAATTTCTTATTTATAAAGGAGTAGTTTTGAATCTGTTATATATTCAGTGACTTTAATCACATTAATTTCTTGAGACTGCATTTGGTTGTAAATTATTTTAATATGAGGCATAATCTGATGAAAAATTCTAACCAAAACATGAAATTATCATCTTTCATGTATTTTAAAATTCCTGTTGCATCTGCAATGATTTGATCTGCATTTGACGTTGACTGAATTTCAATAAGGTTAGCTTTTGAAAGGTTGCAAATTTTCATGACCTCAGTGTTTATGGTCAGTCCGTATATTAAAATTTCATCTTGTAGAGGATGGATGTGGAATGATTTTTGAGAATGGATGCAAGTTTCAGTGATATTGAGAATTAATGTTGGATTAGCCAAAGTGTTGGAGAAAAATATCCTTGTATTCCATGTAATACTTGCTGCATTTCTTGTTATTAAATTAAGTTGATGTACATAATGAATGAAATGTGTATTTCTATAAACTGCTTTTATTTTTGCTTGAATTCTTGCTTTTTTTGCCCTTCATGACATTTGCACCATCAAATGTCTGAGCTATCAATTTTTGTCCATTTACTTGAAGGATTATGTCTAATTGTTCTAGAATATGTTTTGATATGCCATCTGCAGTTTGATTTTCTGTGATAAAGGATCCCCAAAAATGCTTAAATATTTTTCCATTTAACACATATCATAGAGCAATGACCAGTTGGGTGTATTCTGAAACATCTGTTGTGACACAAAGGAAGCTTTTCTAATGTCTGGCCTTATTTCCACATGGTATATTTATAGCAGGCAGTCAAGTATTTCTTTTGATTGGTCTCAGAAACACCTTTGAAGACCATCTGGTTTCTAAGTGATTCTTCCAATCTGAATCTAATTTAGATGCAAAATTTATTAATTCTCTAAATTCCCTTGTATTTCCTGAATTGTTTTTTTTATGATGTCCATGTAAGGAAGTTTCAAAATTTCCACAAAAGAAAATACTATCTATTATTGTGGATAACATTTCATGGTTCTTTATGTTCATTGATTAAAAGTCTGTATTTACATTTTCTAAAAGTGACAGTGAAATCACATTTTCAACATGTTTTTTTGACCTCTTATGCTTTCAGTTTTTTCTTTCATTTTGTTTATATTTCTAAAATTGTCTTTTGTCCATGTTACATTACCTCCAAACAGTAAATATGAGAAGCAAAACAATGCATTTTTTACTTCACAGCCAGAAAGCCAACTTTTCCGTTGGTACCATTCAGATTAATGCTACAAATATACTTCTTGTTGCTTATTCCTGGCTGAGATATTTGAATATCAGGTGTTGAATGACCTCTTTTTTTAACTGTAACTTTTTCATTTGAAAGACAATTGTGAAACTTAAGCTGTTGAATTTCATTTACAGTCACAGAACTTATTTTTTAGGGATGCCAAGAAGCCATGGTTAAATTATTTAAATTTTCTGAAAAAATAAAAGAACCAGAAAAAAGTATGAATTAAATAGAATAGCTGGAAGCATGATAACCATCTAATTCTACACTTTATCACATTCAAAAATACAGTACATGGTTTTTAAGCACAAAGAAGCACACTACCTTACACTTATTGAACAAGGTTGGCACTGCTTGATCAACAGTTCTGTCTCTACCTAGCATGTAGCTTCTTATCTCAGATATGTGCATATACATACAATAGCCAAACACCACAATGTTAGAACTGTGAAATTTTTTCATGAACTAGAGAATATAATGTACAAATCATAAATTAGGTCATTTGACATCTGACTTGATTTTTTTTGTAATAATGTACAAGTATAAAGAAAAATTAAAGAAAAAAACATATTGAATGTTATAGGAGATGCTGTAGTCCCTATACACAAGCCACCATTGGTGATAGAAAATATCTTTATTTGTGTATTGGCTATAATACTATGTATAATTTTTAATACCATATATAGGTACTGTGGTATTAGAGCTGCGACATGAAGAATTATAATCGTTTAATCATTAAATTAATTAGGTTATAAATCAAAAACATATTTTAAAATCTACATTTAAAAAAAAAAAAGTAACACAAAAAAAAAATATGAAAAGCACTAACGTGAAGAATAGTTAAAATGTGTGTTTAAATCAAATTGTGTGTTTGCACGTGCATGTTCTGCATAATCTATTTTAATACATTGTACAGGCTTACACCTGTATTTATATATATGGGATTCAAACTCAGACTTTCACCCAACCTACAACTCTCAGTGCCATCTTATATTGCTGACCCACCTGATCACACAAATGTTGAAAAGATAATCACCAATATACGTATTTCGTGCTAAACCAGCACTCATCAGTTGGTTCAGATTACTATCTCCACACATATATACAATTAGTACTCAGCTTTATATTAAGATAACCAATCTTCATATTTTAATGAGGGCTGCTTTAGCACGAAATACATATATTGGTGATTATTTATCTTTTCAACATGTGTGTGATCAGATGAGTCAGCAATATAAGATGGCACTGAGAGTTGTAGGTCGTGTGAAAGTCTGAGTTCGAATCCCGCATATATTACATATATAAATGCAGGTGAAAGCCTGTACAATGTATTAAAATAGATTATGCAGCAAATGCACGTGCAAACACACACTCAATTTGATTTAAACACACATTTTAACTATTCTTCACATTAATGCTTTTCGTATTTTTTTTTTTTTGTCAAATTGTTTTTTTTTTAATGTAAATTTTAAAATATGCTTTTGATTTAATAACCTAATTAATTTAATGATTAAACGATTATAATTCTTCATGTCGCAGCTCTAATACCATAGTACCTATACTATACATAATCTTATCGCATTCAAGTGGTGAATAGAAGTTTGTAAATTATTTTCCATCTATATATTATTTATTCCTGTGTCTTATACCAAAATTTACTCAAAGTTTATATTTATTCCCGTGTTTTATACGGAGACGGGCTCTGTGGTTTTTTTTTTTTACATTTCCTTTGCATGTTTTCTTTTACTTTTTTTTTTCAAGACGATCTGGGGCTTTTTTCCCATTTCGTTTGCCATGCTTTCTTTTACTTTTTTTTTTCCAATGTCTTATTATTACAGGGTAATATCTATATTGTGTAATAGTTAATATCATGTTGATGATAATAGATTTATTCAAAACTGCGCGGGAGAAATCTTTCATAAACTACTCTCATTTTTATACTTTATTGAAAACTTTGAGGTCATTCTGGAGTAGCCGTCTATTTAACGACACTTATCAATAATATTTTATATGCATAAAACTTGTACATATAATAATAATAATGTTATTATACTGTAAATGCACTGAATATAACAAAGTTATAGTATATTTTATTGTGTTCTGGGAAAATCTTCGTTAATATTGTATATATATATGTCTGCTCCTTTCTTTGAATCCTGTCCTACCTTTTAATTTAAAATGGGTTATTCCTAGAACTTTACTCTCAGGAAATCACATAAATATTGCTCTTGCTACAGAAATGACCTCAGTCTTTTTTATTTTTAAGGGAATGTAATTTTAAACAGATGGGATTCTTTTAATGAAAAAATAAATAATCTTCAAAAATAAATAAATAAAAACATTTTGATCTTTTCTATCCAGTTAATTTCGAAATGGTAAGTTGATTTTTTATATTTGTTTATAGCCTAGTAGTTATCTAATGAACTTTTTATTAGTAATGGAAGAACTTGCGATTTAAAAATTATAGGGAAACCCCTCATTAATTTGTCATTTTAAAAATGTGTAGCGAAAAGAAATTTCTCTTTCGCTGTCTTAAATTATCGATAATTATCTCTCTCTCCCTCTCTCTCTCTTTAATACTGCATCCTGTTTATTATGACTAACATAAAGCACCCAATTTTATCAATGAAAAGTTAGTACAGTATTGTTTTATTTTGTTTTTTAATCTATTTTATTTCTTTGAAAAAAATAGTATATTTATGTTAGTTTTGTTTTTTATTATTAGTAGTAAAATCTTTGATAAATGTATTTCTTTTTTTTTCTATCCCTATTCTCTTTTTTCCCCATCTTCTTAACCAATCACTTGTTTGTGGTGAAATAATTAAAAGTATAATTGATGATAATTACCCAGAATTAGAAGAACTTCGTAAATGGATAAGAATCGTATGGAGTAAAGATTGCTATTGATATTTGAAATTGATTTTTACTCCCAAAAGTTGAATTGACTGAGAGGCTTCAAGATTGTATTTATGGCGATTCCGAATAATTTCTCATGAAGAATGGACCAGCAATATAAAAGAAACCGATCTCGTTCCAGTGGCAAAGTTGAAATAGCTCCCAAGAATTCTTGGTTGCATTATCTATTATCCGAGGTAACCCCAGTCTGGTTTTCCTTTTTTATAGTCACTTGCTTTGTCTGATTGTATTAATATATTTTCTTTTTTCTTTTTTTTCCTTTACAATTCTGGTTTCTTTTTTTCTCGGTAAAAATGTTACCAAAGACTCGTTGAAGGTTGAGATAGGGGAGAAGTAATATGATAAACACATGTTGCTTCTCATAGGGGAAAATAACAAATATTTCACTGATCGTTGTAATTAATAATGAATTTTTCTGATTATTGATTAATTTTTTTATATTGTAAAAAAAAAAAAAAGATATTTGTAATAACGTATTTAATGAGTCAAACAAGAGGAAACGATTCATAACATATATATATAGTCATACATTTTATAATTATATTAATTGGAGCAAAATGCTTATTAAATGAAGGGATGCATGATTATCCCATGAAACATTGGCACTGAGAAAATGTGTTTTGTCAATAAATGTCATTGTTCTGCTTCATGATATAATAATATTCAATAGTACATGCTTCTTTATATTTATGATCTGAGTTCAAATCATAAGTCACAGATAAAACTTAAAGAAAATTTTTTCAAATTCCAATCAAACTTAAGATTTTTCTTTCGGATATATAATTCAATGCTAAACCTGCTAACTGTTTAATGTTTATATTCATTCTCAACTAGATAGTAAAGCAAGAATGGAAAAGCACTTGGCAAAACCTGGTAATTTATTCATTGTTTCTTTATCATGGATGTTAGAAAGATATTTTCATTATAGTAAGCTATTAAATCAATTTTATCTAATATTTTAACTATTATCCAATGATGATGGAGGTTAATAGAAAATTTGAATAAATCCTGTAGTGATTCCCTTGTTATGCATTTGTACGATTCAATGGTATTTCTTGAAAAGAAAATAGGTCTATTCTGAGTTTTTATTTTTGATAATGGTTTGACATCAGTTCAGTTTTTATTGCATTTTGATAGAAAAATAATTTTTTATACATGTATATTATCAGACAGCTTAAGGTTTATTGTGAAAAGTAGCTGAATCCCAAATATTATACTTATTATTTTATTATTTATCTATGCCCTGTATTATTTAGTGCATTGATAGAATAATGGACTCATAAATTAAAGCTTCCTAAATCAGAGCTCAGCTCTGTCTCTTCTGTTGTCCAATCATTTATTATTTTAATTATCTTATTAAATAATACTGATTTTTTAAATATAATGTAACATTTGTAAAGTTCTCATCAATTCATTACTAATTTAAATAGAAAATTAAATACTGAATCATGCTTTTATCTTGATTCATTTATTTTATTTTTTGATAATGAAGATAATTTCTGAAATCATTATAATTATATGAATAGTATTTTGCCTTTTTATAAAATTTTTAATATAATTTTGTGCAATTTTCAAAATACAGTATTGCATGGTAATAGATAGGAGTATATTTTCCTTAAGTAAAACTTTTAATCATATTTATATTCTAACATAACATTTATATCAAGAATAATAATCTGATTAATATAGTGTTGGCTTAAGAGTTCTATCATTTCAGATAAAAAAATAGAAGATCCATTTATTATCTTAGTCTAAGATCTTAAAATAGATAATGAAAGAAAATCATAATTGAAACAAATTGAGATCACATTTTAAAATAAACTTCATTCTTCAGGCACAGATAAAGTGTTTGAAGTGTTGTCATGATGCTGGCATTCTATCAGGAATTGGTTATGATGCTGTGATTTAAATAGCTATTGACACTTGTGATCTACTTTATTTAACATATTGAGTAAAATTTATAAAATAATTTATTGATCTATCTTCAAACAATTTATCTTTTCCTGATAAATGAAATTTATTTAAAAACTTATTTTCCATTTTAGTCTACATATATATAGGTACCAAATTACTACAGTCTATTTGATGTGTGAAGGTAACATGTGTGACACTTATTAATCTTAGCCTATTTCAATCATTGCTTTCACTCATTCACAAAGTATGATGGAGAAAGCAATGTGAAATAGTGGATTATGGAAATTAATATATTTATTTTAATATTGAATGTATAATTGAAAAATATTACTTCAAAATAATTGAAAGCATACTTCTGCAATTATTTTTATTATTTAATATTTTAGAAAATAAATTATACAGTTGTCTTTATTTATTAATTACATATTGTAATGGTATAAGTTGGACAAGTCCTCTTATAGATGCCCAAGTCTTTATATAATCTGTAAGAATATAAATGAGCTCACTGAAATTAATAAAGCCACACAAATTGAACAAGCCCAATCTGTAACTGAAGAAATTTAAGCAATAATTTTATTTAATCCCTATTAATAAAGTAAGCTAAAATCTATACTGTAATAAAGTTAAAATCTATTAATAATGTATTTATTAAACAAATAATAATCCAACTGGATGCCAAAATTGTAATACATAAAATAAACAATAATTTGTTTTAAAATTTATAATGGATATATTACTTAATAGTTTATATCAGGATTAATTCATAAAATAACCCTTTTATTATTATGTATTAAAATTTATAATAGTGTCAAAGGATGAATAAAATTATTTAAGCTTGAGATTACATATAAAGTTTGTTTCAATAATTTATTGATTAGCTTTTATGTTTGAATAATATTAATTGATGTCTATGAAAACATTAGGTTCACCTTTGAAAATTACTGAATTCTAATAGAGTAATAAAATCTATTATTTTGTTAATTAAATTTCAAATATTTATGATTACATGGAATTATTATTATATCATATAACTACCCAATCAAATAAGACTATTAACTCATGTTTAATAAATAAAAACAATTTTATTTGCAAAATAAATAAGATATTGATTGATATGTCTAATAGCTTGAAACAATTTACTATAAAATGTTCTATTTATTTTAACTATAATATGACTCTAAGACATTGCACATGTTCCCCTTAAAGAAAATATTTATTTATCATCAATAGAAAATAGATATATTAAAATAGATATATTAAATATACATTAATCTGTTTTAATCGCTTACTGATCATTTATATCACAAATAAGATAATCAATTTATTATAATTGTTATTTTACAAACAACTTATTACTTATCCCAAAATAATAATCATTTCTCTACCTTATATATATTTCAATTTTATACTCATGATCATCTATCTATAAATGAATGAAAACAAATTATTAAGTAAAAATTTATTATAATTGATTAAATTTTAATTTAGAGTTACTAAATTTTTTTTTTGCTTATTTATTTATATTTACCTATATACATATTTTTATTAAATGATCTTAAAAACAATGATAATACAAATAATTATGAAATAAATAAGACATATGACCTGTCACCTTAATAATAAATATTAAACAAAATCTATTCATATAGAATTCAATTATCGTAGTTCCTTTGTTAAAATCATGCAAAGAAAATCCATGAAATGGCAATATTTTTCAAAATATAATAGTCCCAAGAGTTTTATTTTCTTTTTTATTTAAATATTCAAAATTTATTTAGACAAATAATCCTTGGCAAATTATAATTAAGTTTATCATTTTGGACAACACAAAATAATAATTGTTGTTTTATGATTTTTAAAATGATTAAATTATTTTTTATTAAATATAAATCATCATTTGTTAGATCATAATCATAGCAAATTATTTATTTATTGGCACACAAATAGAATCACATAATTCATATAGTAAAACTTTATAAGCATTTCATAACTTTTAGAATATACTTAAATAAATTTACTTCTTAGTTGTTAAAATAGGTTAACCTCACAAAAGACAATTGCCTTTTGGAGTAAACATTATTAATTAACTTTGTATGGTACAATTTAAATTAAGCATTTAAAAAAAAATTATATTTTAAACTTTATTTGCTAAAAAGTACAGTACACCAACTGAAGTGATGGAAAAATATAGTGTCTTCACTTAAATCATGGCAATTTATATAATTTGATTACTAATGTAGCATTTATGTCATTGACCTAAATACAGTATCTAAGATTCAGCTCAAATTTATTTCTTTTAATCAAGTGAGTGATTATTCTACTTAAGTTACAGTTTTATAACCAAAACAGCTTTTCTGAACAAAATATTTTCTGTTAATTTTTTAAAAAAAAATTAAATAAATATAATGTCAATGATTTTATTCTCTTCTCACCAAATTACAAATTGGAGAATAAAAAAAATACATTTGTTTGTTTAACAAAAAGTTTATTACATTTTATATATCTTTAATAATAATCTAAATATGTATACACATATATGAAAATATAACTTGTTATTTATTTATCTAAACCTATTGTTGAGGAAATATGTGATAAAATAAAATGTTAATACAAAACCCTATTAAAATATACATTCAAATTTATGTAATATTTTTATAGTAAGAAACGACCTATAATAGTATTATTAAATAAATAAATAAAAAAAAGAATCACAACTATTACTTTGTATTCTGGTGTAGCTACAATAACTTCAAAACTAGGATAATTATAAGTTGATAATCTTAAACAGTCAGTAACACATAAAATCATGACAATATATATATATATTAATATGACAATGCCTATTGTAAATCTAATCAAGAATGGTAGAATATATATAAATTTGACGGATAAATTTTAGAGATAATTTTTAATGACAAAGTCTAGGAATTCATTGTTTGGAGAATACTTTAAGATTAATAAAAGATAATCCCAAATAATTAGTCCGAAATATGTATGAATCAATCTAGTCTATTACACAATCTGTTACTTTATTTCTAATATAAAGAATTGTCTCTGAAAGAATAAAATTGCTTTTGTAGCTGAGTGTTTAGTTTAGAAAGTAATAAATTATTAAACTTTCTACGCTAATGTTTGGATATTTTCTGATTTTTAGTGTTATTATTTTATTTTGAATGCGGTGTTGTTTTTTTATGGTTTTTTTTTTAATAAAAAATATTAAGTTAGTAAATTTTCTGAGGCAATACTATTTTAAATGAGCAAAAAAAACTATGGAGAAGGAATAGGATCATATGTATAATCACATATAAGATGATGTTAGATGAGGATTTGTCACAATGATTATTATGCATTTACATCTATTACTTTGATTGATAATCATTTATTCACTACAATGATCTCTAAATAAAATTTTTAATTTTTTTTAATAGTGATTATTTTGTAAGACACTGACATAATTATAGCAACATCCTTGTAAGGACTCCAAGAAAAAGTATTTATTATATATTAAAAACAAAATTAAGATATATAAAAGTAAAGCAATTATAATAATAAAAAAATATGGCATCTAATTTTTATTCTGTATGTTCATACTGCATTCTGTAATAGGATTTCTGACATATTGAAGGCAAAAAAGGTTTTTGTCACAAATATAAACATTTTTTGTGTGAGTGACAAAACACGACATTCTGAAAAATAAATAAAAAATACGCATTTTATTCAGCACATAATGAATAATAAACTTACAACATATGCAGAAATAAAGTGCACTAAATTGAAAAATTAGATTTGAACAGTCACCAAACTTCCCTCAGTCATCCAATCCATCTCATATAAATGATACACATTATCACACACATGTAAAAAAGATAAATGATATCCAATATATGCATTTCATGCTGAACCAGTGTTCTTCTGTTGGTCCAAATCATCATATCCCACATATATATATAATCAGTGCTCGGTTTATATTAAGATAGCAAATCTTCAAACTTTAATGGACAGGCTACAATCTATTCCACAAGATGAGTGCTGTTCAGCATGAAATACATATATTGGAAATCATTTATCTTTTTCACATGTGTGTGGTTATTGTATTGGTTGTATGAGATGGAGTGGATGGCTGAGGGGAGTTTGGAGTCTGTGTTCAAATTCTCTGTAATTCCATCTGCACTCCAAGTATATGAATTATACTTGTATTCAAATTGTTAAAGTGAAAAATGTGTATATTATCTTCAAAAAAACAATAATTTTTATTTAATAATCTCATACTTATAGAAATTCTTATTTCCCTCAATACAAAAAATGTTAATTGTAAGCATAACAATATTTAATTTATTTATTTATATCTTGCATACAATTTGAAATAAAGCCATTTATAGGTAGATAATCTAAATATATGTATACAGTATATATAATATATAGTATATTATAAAACTATAATGAGAATAAATGGTATAAAATTTATACAGCTTATATTTTCTAAAATATAGTTTTTATTGTGTTTAAAAATGTTGTCTTATCATTAAATAAAATGTTTATTCCATTGATGTTAACATCAATAGTGTGTTATGCAACCTACTTTTTCTTTGCAAAGTAGAATGATCTGAATACGAAGTTTTAGCTATTGTTTTTTTTTCTATTTTTTTAATAATATCTTGCCTTTTTTATTACTTCTTTAAATTTAATTTTAGTTATACAATTTGATAAAAAGTACATTCTCATGTAAAATATTATACAGCAATGTTAGGTTTTTTAATTGTCTTTGTTTTACAAGTGAAAGATAATACTTATTTGAATTAGCATTTATATAGTTAATGAAATTATCATATAATATTCTGAAACATATCCCTCATTGTTACATTATTTTTGATCCAAAATGTATCACAGGCAGTAATACTAGAGTTTTAAACAAAAAAATTTTTGTTTCTATTGAGAAGTTTTTATATTTCTTAATATTCTTCCTATGTTTTTATAACTTTTTTTGTATTTACTTGTAATGTGTTCTATAGAAATTATTACTGTCAAAGTTTATTCCAAGATCTTTGTGTGATTCTTTTTTTTATAATTTTTGTTCTATATAGTAATTTGTTTCAAAAATTATAGTTACTGATATATGATATAACAACATTTCTCAATATTTATTTTTTGCTCTTGTAAGTTAATCATAGCAGATGGATCACTTATTACATTAAATATTTTGTTATTATCAGGATATGATAAAAATTTTGGATTGCTTTATATCTTGACATTCTGTTGTAAAAATCTTAAATAACAATGGTGCCAAAACTCCTTCTTGAAATAAGCCTTGATTAACTTTTTTCCAGATTTATATTTAGGACAGTTAAAAATGTTTGCTAGTATGTATTTCCACTTCTACTCTATGTAATATCATTAACAGAAAGCCAATATGTGTTCCCATAATTTTATTTAATCTCTGGACTATACATTTACACATAAAAAAAGATTTAGTATTTTTAAGATGAAAAAAAACGCTTAGTATTGAGTTAAATAAGAATAAGTATATACCGTATTAATATATAGAATAAATATATGTATTTAAAACTTTTGGTAATTGCAGTTAAGTGGTTGTTTTGATACAAAACCATGATAAGTTTAGGGTATAATCTTATTAATATCATTTTTTATTTTTAATAAAAACATTTTTCAAAAATTTTAGAAAAAGTTTGTAAAATCAATAATGCTCTATCGTTCTTTGGATCATCTTTTGTGTCTTTTTTGCAAATAGATATAATTTTAATTAATTTTAAATCCCTAGGAAAAATCTCTTTATCTATGATGCCTGCAATAATTTTTGTTTTAAAAGATATACATCATCCCATCAAAATAAATGGAGGTTCATAGAAATTAAAGTTTTTTTCATTTCTAAGTTTTTTTGCTGTTTCAATATCTTGTTGTTTTACATTTTCTATTGAAAAAAAAATACATTTTTTGATGAATTATTATAATCTGTTTGGTTACACTCATTAATTGTTTCTTTTTTGTCTCACTAATGTAATATTTTTCAAAATGTTGACATTATTCCTGTAAAATTATACCATTCTAATTAGATATCTGCGTTAGATTAATAGATTTATTAAAATCGCAAAATGCTTTAAACTGAGATTTAAAATTTATTTCCAAATTTTTAATATAATTTTTATAATCTAGTATTTTTTTTTCTTTTTATAACTTTCCTTATATTTATTTCATTATTATAATATATTATATGTTTTATTTTAATAAATTTTTTATAATGATTTTTTTAATCTCTTTATGATAAATGTAAGTTCTACAATAATCCAGATTGGAAATCTACATTTTGTTTGAATAATGTTTGGTATCTTCTAATTTATAATATTATAAATAATGATCAACAGAAATTTTTCAGTAGCAATATTTATATCACTAATATTGTTTAAGAAATTCCAATCATAATTTTTAAAACTTTCATATATTATAGTCAGCTTTTTAAAAATCTTTTTGCCAACTGCATTTTTTATTTCTTTTATATGTTAAATCTATTAATATTTCCAGAAGTGAATAATATTTATCTAGTGGTAATATTATTTCTGACAATAATTTAGATACTACTTTATAATTATCATTATTTGGAGTCAAATCCAATATCTTATTTAGATGATTTTTAATTGTATTACTTTGGTTAACTTGAGAATTTGTATTACGTTTAGCATGCTGCATGCTTTAATTCTCCAAGTGTGAATCAAGGCAATTAAAATGATCAGTACTAAAAACATTATGATTATAATTAATTAGTTTATCTACATAATACTTATATTTGTACTTAATACAGAATTTTCTAATTCAATATATATAGAAGCTAAAACTTATATTTTTATTATTGCTTAATTGAATTTCAACCCAAATTGATTCATCTTGATAAATAATTTTTTTAATAGATTTATTAACTAACATATTATTTACTGCCACAAATATTCTTCCTTCCCTTCTAATCATATTATCATTTCTGTCTTATCTATAAATATTGTATTTATCACCTATAATTTATGAATCTTCTATTTATGTTGTTAGCTATATTTCCATTAACAATATAATATCATGATTTTCAAATAAAAATTGTAAATAAATGATATTCAGTTTTGTTCTTATTCCTCTAATATTTATACAAAAACATTTTATTGTTTACTGTTTGCATGATTTTGCCAATTCATTAAAATAAGTATGTTTTTTTTTTCCATTGCCTGCTGATGTCAGTTTACATATAATGTTTTTTAATAGCTGCATAGAATAATTTTCCTAAAAAGTATCTCACTGGTATGAAAATTCAGGTAAACTTAAGAAATAAGTTGAAGACATTGTATTATTCATATCAATATTTAAGCAATTTAATAGAAATTCTTAAACATAGCTGAATATATTTTTTTTAAACCATTTTGTTCCAAATGAGCATCTGGAATTGATATTAAAAATTCATTTTTATTGTATGTTTTAAAATTATATTCCAAAACTCATGATCATAATAATTAATATTGCTATATATTTTATTATTATATTCATTTTTGTTGTTTATATCTTGTTGTCCAAATTGTTTTTTTTTTAATAATATATATTAATCTTCACATCTGTATTATTTTTATAATTCATTTCTTTCTAATTCCATTGATCATTTTTATTATAATATACTTTGTTTTTTGTTAAAAATATGTTTATTAATACTTCTCTTGTATTTCATAATTTGATATTCATTTTCATCTATATCTCTGATATCAAATTATTATCCACAAATTTTTCATCTTTCATATATTCTTATTTTAGTTTCAGGTAATGATAATTACTTTTGTTATTAAAATTACAATAATTAATTGTACATTATATTTTTTGATCTAATTTTTATTTAATTAAGATTAAAAAATGGTGACTGTTGCTTGTAATTACAAAAACAAAAAACCTTGATAACATAATATAAAATATATCGAAAATAAATGTAAAAATGTATATTATATTAACTTTTATTTATTTATTGTCACTTTAATTTAACATGTTATCTATCATTCAATGGAATTTCAACTTCATTTGATGTAGTAAATTCAAAATGACAAATTAAAATTATAATTTTTTTTATTAACAATTGAAATATACTTTTTACACAGTATATTTACATCTAGGTTAACACTTCTTATTGTCATAATCTGCTTAGCAAGATGTAAATTCACTAATTACCTTCTTTCTTTTTTCAAACTTAAATTCTGTTTTATCAGATTTTTAACACTTATTATATATTATGATAATGAGCAAATATTTTTGTACCATTGCTTAATTTTTTATATGAGATTCTTGATTTGTGAGACACTCTGAGAAATCAGTTGACCTCATCATTTAAACTATGCTGTACTTACTGGAGTTTTGGTAGTACTTACATTACAAATGAATTTAAAATGTTTATTTTACTTTTTTTTATTGAAATATAATATACAGGAATTGTTGATTTATTTGCTGAATATTTTGAGATATATAGCAAATATATCTCGGATTTTGAAGTATAATTGCATCTACCAAAAAAAAAAACAAACAATATTTTATTATTAAGTTAATTGTCAGAGAATATGTTTTAAAAAAAAATGGTATCTGAGTTGTTGCTTATTTGATTACATGTTTTATTAATTTTAAATATAATTTTATGAAATCTGATTATAAGGAAGATGTTGTTGGTGAACTCAAATAAGAAGTCTGCTTAATGGAAAGTTTTAATTAAAATGGATTTCTTAGAGTGATTTAATTAGTTTCAATAGTTTGTGAGATGATAAATTGAATGAAGGCTCAAATTTGATGACAGGATTGAGTATATGCTTAAATTCTAATCAAGTGAAATAGGGAGAAAATGTGAATGCTAATGAATAAAGTATAAGAGTATCAGAATGGAGAAGATATCTAATAGCATGTGATTATCTAGATGTTTTCTACTGTGAATTAATATTCAAAGATCAATTAATTTTTTTGACATAGATATGTCAAAAAATGTTATTCTACATAGGTCATTGGCAGTGATAATTTGCCATTGCTTGTCTTCCTTTGCTCATTAATAACAATTTAGAAATTTGATAACAAAAAATAAATTGTTAGTAAGTTTTAAATGTGTCATTTGTCAGCAAGAAATTAAGATTGCTGTATATCCTAGATTGTGATAACAGACTATATATTAACACTTAAATAATTTTATTTTAGTCTATCTTCAAGATTGAAAAAATGTCATTAACCCTAGATTGAAAAATAATGCAGTACATTGTTTTAAAAAAAGAAATTACAAGAAAATTGACAGATGAATGTATGACTGAATATTTTTAAGATTTAGCTTATTATTATTTAATATGATACTATACTATTCTGATCCAAGCACACATTTTCTTTCACTAGATCTGCTCCTATTGTAGATTATTGAACATTAAAAAAGCAGTAAATGAAATTTTTATTTCTGTTAATATGTACATGTCTGTAGAAAGTAGTTCTATAAAAAAATTAATTTTGTTTCATTGAAGCTATTTATCTTTTTTATGTTAATTGTAATTATGAAAAGTTGAACCATGAAAACATTATTAGGGTTATTTTGTTGTCCTTTTTTTGTAAATTATGCCCACTTTTTATTATTTATAGAATCTAGCATTGCTTTATTATTTATGGAGCTAGCATCAGAAAGTTTAATCATAGATTAAGCATTCAATATCTTTTTGTGATAGTTTTTATTTCCAACTACTGGATTTGTTGTTTCATTGTGTTTTTTCTGACTAATTAAAGTAAAGTTAGACATATAATCATCTGTTTGAGTTTACAAATGAACAATCAATTAATATTAAAAACAATATCTGCATAACTATAGTGATTTAGAGTGGTTTTACAAATATCTGGCTAGAAATAATGTTTTAAGATATTTATTGCAACTTAACGGTTTAGATTTTATTGTTGGCTCTGGACAATAAATATACAATGAGATCTTGGCAATGTAGAATAATAATAATAATAAGTATTTTCCAAAAATGTGAAACAGTTTGTGTTCATTCTTTATCTTTAGTTTAATTCTTCATATATATGTTAATAGTACCACACTTTACTGGAAGGTGCCACTAGATAGTAAATCTTGACTTCTTTGTATAACAAATTATAATTTAATATTGTTAACTAATATATGAAAATACCAAATGAAGAAGTTAAGTTTACTAATAAAGTAACAATTACAAACAAATATTGGTAAGTTATGAATTACAAAATGAAACTGTTCTACTTAATAATAAATCTTGAAGTAAAAGACAAGTTTAATGAGCATAACTTAAATTTGGACACCTATTAATTTGGCATATCAATATTTTATATTTCAATTCAAGTAATAGTAAAAAATAAAAGAAACAAAATAATTTATTTAAAAATAAATAAATAATAAAGTCACTGTAATAGCTACTAATATCTAAATTAATACATCAAAATCAATTAATACATATATGATCAATAATTTGAGATATTGTCACAACTAACAAAGCTATCCTTAATCTCAATACCTAATAACACAGTAATCTATACCCTGAAGGCTATAAAAATTAAGCAATGGATGAAATGCATGTTATATATAAGCTTAATTCTCTACTACAATATTCTAGGTGATGGCATAAAAATAACAATTATCCTTAAAACTTTATATATAAAACATTTAAATATTAATTCATCATTATAGCTGTATTATTTATAAAGATATAAACATTACCCATGCTCAAGAAAACATTCACTACAAAATGAAGCCATAGGAATTTATAACTGGAACTAGCCAACAAATATTGAGCTAAACATATCAAATAATCTAACAATTGCCAATATATACACTATCAGTGAAATCTCATACATATAAAATAAATATTTATCACTATTTAAACAATTATTATTTAAAATTATAAATATTATTAAATAACACAGATATTTCATAATCTGTATTGAAATGGATATCTATAAAATAAAAATAAGCTATCATTTAAAACAGGCAAAACTCTCCATACAGTAGTACCACTCAGTGCAAACCAGAGTAATCCATGGATGGTTTGTGCATAAAATCCCTATCTAGTGCCCATTTATCCAATATTCCCAGACTAGTTTCTAGTTTGTGGCTTTCAACAGTGAAGAGCTTTGGATCTGAGAGCACTCCATTGATTACTCTGGCTTGCATGAGTGGCACTACTATATGGAGAGCTTAAGCAAGCATAAGAAATAATCATGTAATGTGAAGCTATTATTTATTACATCTATATTATTTGTAAACATCATATTTAAAACGTTTTGAAAGTTATTACTTGTATGTAGCTTTGATAATTATATACATAGTGATGGATACAATATTTAACAATTGATTAATTATAAATAATTCATAACAGCATAAAATTATTTATATAAACATGATTTATTATGAATTAAAGAAAGTATTTAATAAAGAATTATAAACTGTTTTATCACTTTAATTCATTTAGTAGTAAATAAACTTAAATGTCTTTCTGCAAATTTATAAATATAGCAAATGATCTCTTCATAATGGCTCATTTGAATTATAGAAGATAGGTGTAAATAAGTTGTAGAAAAATCATGATTTGCAGCAGTTGATGATTATGAAATAATCTTATTTATGATAGATAAATATCTGAAGAAGTGGATGATCCATTCAAGTCAAATTCTTGGGATAAAATCCTATGTTTTCCTTTTTAAATTCAACAGTGGATGATTTTTTTCACATGATCAAAACAGTTTTCTTGATAAGAAATCATTCTTGGCTACAGTAAATAAATATAGTCAATTTTAAAATTTATAACAAATAATTGTCAATTCTTTAAAATTACTATTTTAAATTAAACAGTTGAATTTCTTTTTAAATTATCTTTGAATAAAATCAATTTTTATTTATAAAAAAATACATAGTGCCTTAAAGTAATAATAATATCTTAATATTTTAAAATATTAATGACATCACAATTCTAAATTAATAAAATTTCTTTCTATATATTTTTTTAATTTATACAATGAAATATATTCCAAAGGAATATACTCTTTCAACATGTTGGCCTAAAACATGTAATGCTGGACATTATTTCATACTAGAGTCTAGGACTTAAACAATTTTACTATTTTTATCAGAATTTTATCATCAAAATCTAATTTTTGATGACTCTCCTATGATGATAGGACATATATGTTTAGACATGTAATGAACCTTTTTGCCGATGAGCTGTTTGATAATAATTTTAACTATTTTCTCTTATTTTTAGATATATTTAATGCTAATGAAAAACAAGCTGTTATGTCAATAAGGCTCTTCTAGATCTTAGTTCTATAATAAACATTCTAGTTGTTTTATTTTGAAATTGTTTATTTTGTCTTCTGAGTTAATATTCTGATTATGCATAGTCATTTTAAGAGTGTTTATCATACAATCTAGTAATCACTTTTTTATAATTAGTAAAACATTTCTAGTAGTAGTCTGTAAACCATAAAGACCATGTGCAATTTAAAAAAATTATAACTCTATTAAAATCTGTAAAAAATATTAGAAAGCTTAATGTACCTAGTTTTAAGTAAAATTATTTAGTAAACTTTAAAAATACTTTATCAGAATTATGTGATCCATGGTTTCAATTGAAGAAAAAGTAAACTGTGTCCTTTGGTTGGCTGAACTGAAGTCTACTGTTGCTGTACAAAGAAAGTTTAGAACTTAATACAGTAAAGAATCACCTCATAGATTGTTTAAATCCATGATAAGTCCATTGTTCATAAGATTCTCCAGAAAAGACTTCACATAAAACCTTTTAAAATTCAGTTGCATCAAAAGTTGTTAGAAGAGGACTGTCATGCATGGCTAACTTTGTGCCATCAGTTCAATTAAAAACTTGGCAATGATGATGCATTCATGAGTAGTTTAATGTACACTAATGAAGCAACATTTCATATCAGTGTCAAGGTCAACAGGCATAATTGCCAGATTTGGGTAACTGAAAGCCCAAATGAAACTGTTGAACATGAAAAGGACTCTCCTAAAGTTAACGTATGCTTCGGGGAAAAAATTAAATCATAGGGCTGTTTTTTTTTTAAGGTTGTGTTATTAATGGTGACATCTACTTAGATATGCTGCAGAATTACTTTATTTCTCAGCTTGAATAATTAGGACTAAAAGATGATACAATATTTCAACAAGATGGAATTCCTTACCACTTTATTCTGCATGTTAAACAGCTTCTAAATCAGAAATTTCCTAACAGATGGATTGGAAGAGATGGACCATTTTCTTGCCTCCATATTCGCCAGACTTAACTCCATTAGATTTTTTTTAATGGCAACTTTGAAAAAAATAGTTGTATGCAACCAAACATTAATCATTAGAAGGCTTGAAAGCTAAAATAACTGATTTCAAATTACTGTAAATCAATTGACAAGTGTTTTTAGAGAACTACAAAATTGTATTATCCTTTGTATTACTCATGATGGTGGACATGTGGAAACTTAAAAAAATACAATAAAACAACAGCAACAAAAAAATATAATTTTCTTATTTCCAATACATTCTACATAATTTTTCTATCACAAATACTAATAAAGTTGTAAATTTTTTTAATTGCACATGGACTTTGTGGATATCCTGTATATATATTTCATTTTATATCTAAAATTCAGATTTGAGAATAAATTGTATTATCTGGATAACTAAAAAAATATTACCAATGGTAATTAAGATTCATCAATTGGGAGAGATCCTCTTACCTAGTCAACCTACATTTAAGCTCACTGATATAATTAACCATTTATTCACACCACTATATGCCATGAATATAATATAGTAAAAATATATTGAAAGCATGCTAGCATAATAAAGCTAAATATTATTAAAAAACTACCTTTTCTGTGTGTATTTTCATTTTACCAGATATTATGTTGGCTCAGAAAAGAAGAAAATTAGTAACAATTGAATTATTTAAGCAGATATAACTTTATAAAGGTATATTATTTAAGAGGCTTTGTATAGTGATGATTTATTCATTGCTTACTTGATTGCAGCAAGGAATTTGTTAGTAATTGAAAAATTACTGTTTTATTTGTTTTTTTTTAACCTAAAAAGAATCAAGTAGAACAAATCCCTAATAACTACTACATATGTTCTTGCCATTGCAGCTGTTATCACTATATGATAATTCATATGGTAAACCAAACTCAGATGGACAGCTCATTAATATGTATCAGTCTTTGTAGTGAGTTTATTGGCTTTTTATCTCTTGAGTTTAAAATAGTATGGCAGAAACATATGTGTGAATGATCTTTTTATATATATTTATTATCATAACAGACAAAATTAAATTATAGCCCTTACATCCAGGCAGTTATAAAGTCATCAGCCAAGCAGTGATTGGCTGCTGAAGATAGACAGTGCTAAGAATTACCTGATTGGTATTCAGACTGCTATTTGATGATGGTATTTTATTTAGCTATTGACAACTGCAGATAACTTTCAAATGAAGGAAGATTTCATGAAATGGAAGAACTATCTAATATTAAATGAGACACCATTGGATTTTGTGAAGTTAGAAGAAAAAATGAAAAGACAAGTGATTTGGAAAGTATTAATGTACTTTATTATAAAGGTGCAACTACTAGTAGCACAATGATGTGGGATTTATTTTAATTAAAAAATAAAAGAACAATATTGTGAAGGTTGATATGGTATTGGACTGAATGACAACATTAATTATTCAGTTACATGGAAGATAATTCAGATTTATACCCTAAATAATATTCATTGTGATGAAGAAATGATTAATTTTTATATAGAATATATAAAATATTTTTGGTCACATCATATAATATTTTAAAATTATCATGTGAGATGTTAATGCTAGAATTGAAAAAATAATTTTAAGATGAAAGTTCTGTGGCTAAAAAGAAAAAGTTATATTAAGAGTTCTTTCTTTGAGAAAAATACTAAAGGCAAAAGGACATTGAATCATTCAAATAAAAGTATAGCTGAATTGGATTATATTTTGATTAATGGAAAATATGCTTTTATTAAATTCAAACAAGAAGTGATTATTGATTAGTGATATTTAAAATAAATATTAATGCATAATTAGAGAGACAAAAATTATTAAGAAAGGCAATATTACCAGTTTATATTCTGAAGCTTCAGAACTATTCCATTGAATTTAAATTAGAATTTGCTAATTGTTTTAAAATATTTAATAAACTTTGAAGATAATTCAAATTTAACTGAGATCAATAAGAAGATAACTGATACTCTGTTATGAATAGTAACAAAGATAGTTGGTACAAAAAAGAGTAATTTTTCAGTAAATCTTCAATTTTGACAAAATAATATGAAGAAAAGAAAAATATGAAAATATTTTTAAATGATCAATTAAGAAGAACTGAATGTCTGTAATTTTGTAAAATGATCCATGAAATATCACTAAAAATAAGGGTAACATCATTAAATGTGTGGAAGAGTTTTATAAAGATTTGCATAGTAATAAAGAATAAGAATTAATCCATCTTTTGAATTGCCAAGTACTTTAAATGAATATAGTAGCAAACTCTTCATACAATAATGCCATCTAGTACAAGCCTTAATAATCAATGAATATGCAAGAAGGTTTGTGCATAAAATCCCTAACTAGTATCTACTCATCCAATATCCCCAGCTAGTTTCTAGCTTGTGGCTTTCATCAGTAAGGAACCTTGGATCTAAGAACACTGCACATAGATCTTAGAATCCATTAGACTTGCAATGGATTGCACTACTGGTTTAATATCTTGTATAATCATAGGAAATAGTGATCATGTGATGTTTTAGTGACTTGTATTTTAAAGGAAGAGATGAGACATGCAGTTAAATTTATAAAGAAAAGAAAAGCTCTAGGAAATGATGGAATTATTATTATCTTAAAAGAAGCAAGTGAAGAAATAGAAAAATTATATATACCAAATGCCTAAATGATAAAGATGTACCAGTCGCTTTAAAGAACAGTGATAAAGAATATATTAGAAATTACAAATCTAACAGTCTTCTCTCACTTTTATGCAAAATCTTTAGCAAGATAATTACATATCTATTGCAAACTTTACATTGTAATCAACCAAAAGAACAAGTTGGATTTAAAAGCTGTTATAGCACAGTGAATCACTTGCAAATATTGAGAGAAGTTATAGAAAGGGCCAATAAATATGAGCTGCCAGTATGTTTGGATTTGTAGATTATAAAAGGGCATTTGATTCTATAAACATTTTAACAGCGATTAAAGCTTTCGATCTTCAGAATGTAGCCTGGGATATTGACATATTCTAAAAAATACTTATCAAAATGCTTCAGCAATGATTATATTACATAGTAATACTAAGAACAGGGTAAGTCCATATCTCCAAAACATTTTATAATAGTTTTACAAAAAAGATATTATGGATTAAAATGAGAAGGGTGATGGAGTGAAAATAAATGAAGATTATTTAAATCATCTAAAATTTTCAGATGGTATAATTGTTTTTGAAAATAATATTTCAGAATATCAGGAAATGTTGCATGAATTATTGGATAAAAGTAAGCAAGTAGGATTTTTTTAAAATTCAGTGAATTTTCTCAAAAATATAAAAATTTATAATTATGAATTAGAAAAAGTTGATGACTACAAGATGAAAATATAATGAATGAAATATTAATCATAGAATTAAACTTGGATGGGATGATTTTTGGTAGAAATAATTTAATACTAAAAGGAAATATGCCTATGTATTTGAAAAGGAAGATTTTTAATTGATATGTTTTATCAGTTTTTCATTATGGATCTGAGACTTGGATACTTAACAAAAGAGCAATATAGATTTCAAATCACTCAATGAAGTATGAACAGATATATGCTAGAGTAATAAGAAGAGATTGAAAATGAAATACATGGATAAAAGAATAAATAGGTGATATTGACATCATTGAAAGAATTAAGGGCCTTAAGTAGGACAGCTTAACATATTATTAGAAGGGGTCATAATGGATGGATAATTGAAATTTTAAATTGGATTCCAGGAGATTATAAAAGAACTAAAAAAAATTAATTTGTGAGATATATAGATAGATGAAATAAGGAAAATTGAGACTGGATTGGAGAAATTAAATTAAACTTTGATTCTGCAGTGAATTGAAAATTGTTGAAAATGATAATGATTTTACAGTGAAATATATATTTTCTTTTAAAGAAATTGCACAGAAGCATGATAATGATGGTAGGTAATAAGAATAAGAATTCATTTTCTAGTGATCAAACCATGCGTTGGCCAACTCAGTTTAATGCTTATTTATCTCAGCCATTGATCTTTGTCTATAAAAGATACAATTTATTAAACCCAGTTTATAAAGTATAAGACAAATCTTTAATAATTAATAGAAAAAATTTAAAGATACCTAAATATTTATTTTCTTTAGGAGAAAACTATATCAAAGTGTTATAAAGCATAACATTTCTGGAGATATCTTCACTCTATCTATTTAATACTGGAATGCAATGCAAATACTATCCATGAAAAATAAATAGTAAGAGTTCTGAGATCCCAGAACTGAGTTTAAAGTTATACAATATCATGTATACATTTAATTCATTATCACTAAAGATGAGCAAATGAGAATCCTGGGCAAAAGTATCTCATAGATAGACTTTAAAATATGCAATAAGAAATGATCTGACTTAAAAAATTGATGCATCGTTATTACCTATAATTAAATGTATTCAAATTCAATTATGTATTTTTACAAAGGTCTAATAATTGTACGAATAATCCACATTATAAAAAAAAAAAATTATTAAATAAAATCCAATTTACTTGTACAAACTATTGTAAGTAAATGTCAATATCTTTAAATAGAATTAATAAGATTGAAACCAAGTTTAAATTTCATTATATAAAAAAATATATAACTATCATTGAAATAGAAAAGATATCATTTGTCAAATATTTATTATACATAAAAATGAAATAATGTTTTAGTTTAATTTCAAAAATTTATAACTTTCAAAAATATTCGTTATTTTACCGGGTAATAAATTATGAGTATAAGTAAATATGTGTATATATATTAATATAAAACATAGATATGTGTGCAGCAACAATAAAGTATTATACTATAACATAGACATATAATATTTAATAAATTATTTACCATATGATTTTTTTACACTTAAATAATAACTATAAGTAAGATATCATAAAGGAACCTGTAGAAATTCCTAATAGGAGATAGGTTTACTAATGACTAAATGTGGGCAAACACAAACCATGAAATGCGTAACTTAACTGCAAAGTTGCAATTGCAGTGAGCATGGTTTGTCTTGAATCTGTTGATAAGATTCAAATTACATCTATGAAAATCAAATCCAGCTAAATTTTATTGTATAATATGGAAATAGAAATTTGTTTAAAACCTCATAAGAGTATTATTTTTTATACTATAATTCTTTGACTGTAGATTCTTAATTAAACACCCCCAAAAAAGATCTTTATTTGAGTCAAGTTTTAAGTAGTGCAACTATATCTTGAGTTAATTCTATTCAGTTAACTGCTTTTTATACATTTTATGTGAGGCAACATCATTTCTGATATCTGGCAAAGGAATAAGTGAAAGAGTAGGAAGTCATTGCAAAGGAATTGTCTTTAGTATGCTAATAATATTTCTCATGGTAATATTTAATTGAATATCCATAAGTTTATTGGGACATTTTTTTCTCTACAGGAACAGTTTCACCATTAGAAATATGCTAGTGTTAAGGAAGCTGTCTGTAAAGTACTTGCATCACAGTTCCAAGTAGTATCAGCCAGATTTCCAAAAAAGTTATTCCTAGAAATTATATAAATTAGGGGTAATAAGTTAGAATGCAATCCAAGGTTACTCCTAAGTAGTATTTAGGAATTGTTTTTTAGTGTATTATTGCAAAAGGTTATATTTAGATTTTGAAACGGTTTCTTATTATTTAGATTAAAAATTGAACATACAATCTAGACCCAAGTCTTTGGAAAAGATTTCCAATCTCTTCACATCCTTATTGAGAGGCTTTTCTGTTTCATTTTGAGAAATCAAAGCAATATCATCAGCATAGATTATTTTTTTGCATTCTGCATTTGGAAGATTACTGATGAATATATTAAATAAAGTAGAAAAACTGAACTTTGTGTGCCTTATTGTAAAATTTATTAAATTTATGAATATTAGTTTGTTATTGTAATTGCATACAACACTCTGCTGGCATGTAAAATTTTATTAAATTTAAATATTTATTTATTTATTTACATTTTTTTTTTGGTTAGCATATAATTTATTGAAGTAGTGTATAGTGATGCAGAGAATATCATGACTTTCTTGTATTATGTAAAATGTATTTTTATCACCTCACCGACCCACCCTTCCTCACCTGATTAATTCAATATGATTTTTAAAAACTTTAAAATTCATATTACCATTTTCAAAGCATTTTTTTTTTCATATCCACATCAAGAAAACTAAAATCTTTTTTTCAAATAGTTGGCTTATAAGCAATCCATTTAACCATATAGTCATCATCATCATCAACAACCATTATCAATCCACTGCAGGATAAAGGTATCTCCAAGTTCAATTCATCTCCGACCTTTAGCTTCTCTACATCACCCCTGCACACTTTCTTATTTTATCCATCCATCTCACATGTGTTCTCTTTCTGGGTCTTTTATAATCTCTTGGAATCCAGTTTAAGTTTTCAATTGTCCATCCTATTAGCATCTCTTCTAGCAACATGTCCAGCCCAACTCCACTTCAGTCTTTTAATTTTTTCAATGAGGTCATTAACACCTGTTTGTTCTCTTACCCATATATTTTGCTTTTGATCTCTTCTTGTTACTCCCAACATTCATCTCTTCATACTCCTTTGAGTGGTCTGAAATCTTTGTATTGCTCTTCTATTAAGTGTCCAAGTCTCAGATCCATAAGTAAGAACTGGTAAGACACATTGATTAAAAACCTTCCTTTTCAAACACATAGACATATTTCCTTTTAGTATCAAGTTATTTCTACCAAAAGCACTCCAAACAAGTTTAATTCTGTGATTAATTTCATCCATTATGTTTTCATCTGTATTAATAATCTGACCAAGGTATTTGTAGCTGTTAACTTTTTCTAACTCATCATAATCAATCTTTGTTTTCATGTTTTGAGAAAATCCATTGAACATTACTTGATTCTTTTTAACATTTATCTCTAGTTTTACTTTCATCTGATAACTTCTGCAACATTTCCTGCAGCTCTAAAGTATTATTTGGAAAAACAACTACATCATCTGCAAAATCTAAATGACTTAAATAATCTCCATTTACTTTCACCCCTTTAGTTTCCCATTTTAATCCACAAAATATTTCTTGCAGCACTGCTGTAAAAAGTTTTGGAGATATGTAGTCACCCTGTCTTTCACTCTTCTCAATGTTAACTTTTCTAGTATCATTATGTAATTTAATTGTTGCTGTTGCATTTTTATAAATATTCTTTAAAACATCACAATATCCTGGATCTATACCTTGATGATCCAATGCTTTAATCATTGAAGAAATATTTATAGAATCAAATGTCTTTTCATAATCTACAAATCCAAAGCATAATGACAACTCATATTCATTTGTCCTTTCTATAACTTTTCTCAGTACATGGATATGAATTATGGTACTAAAACCACTTTTAAATCCAGCTTATTCTCTTGGTTGGTAGAAATCCAATGTTCTCTGTAGACAAGTTATAATTATCTTGGTAAAAATTTTGTATAAAGCTGATAAAAGGCTGATAGGTATGTAATTTCTAATATCTTTATCACCTTTTTAAAATATTAATACTGCATTCTTCCAATCATCTGGTACATCTTTATCATTTAGACATTTGGTATATAACTTTTCTAAAAAAAATTATATCTCTTCACCTGCTTTTAATATATCAATTATAATTCCATAATTACCTGGAGCCTTTCCTTTCTTCATAAATTTAAATTGCATGTCTTACTTTTTCATTTAAAATTCTGGGCAATTTGGAAGATATAGTAGATATAGGAGGTACTTGTTCTTTATTACTATATAAGTCTTGATAGAAGTCTTCTACCCATTTCATGATGTCATCTCTCTTTTTAGTAATAATTCCATCTTTTTTTCTTATTGCAGATATAAATTTCGTACCAATACCAAAATGTCATTTTACACTCTTGAGACTTTTATTCTCTTTTACAGCTTTCCTTGCTAGTTCACAGTTATACTTTCTTATATCATTTTCAACTCTTTTCTGCACCATTTTACAAAATTAGAGATATTCAATCCTTTTTAATGCATCATTTTTGTATATCTTCATATTGTTTCTTTTCTGCATAAATTCTCTAGTCTCAGTAGAAATTTTATTGGTCAATTGCTGCTTTTTTCTACTAGCTATCTTTGTTGCCGTTTTTAAACGTGTATCAGTTATTTTTATATTAATTTCATTCAAATCTGAATCATGTTCAAAATCTACTAATACAGTACTTGAAACCGATTTGTAAGTTCTAATTTAAATTTATTAGGAATATCAACTGTAAATATTGTTTTTCTTACTAATTTTTGTCTCTAGTTTTGTATTAACACGTATCTTACATTTTACTAATCGATGATCACTTCCTCTGTTAAATTTATTAAGAACATTACAATCTTTAAATATATATTTTCTGTTAGTCAAAATATAATCCAATTCTGCTGTATCTTTATTTGGATGTTTCTATGTCTATTTTTTTAAACATTTTTCTCAAAAAAAGAATTCATAATATAAAGTTTTTTTCTTTCTGCAAACTCCACAAGTCTATGTCCTCTTTCATATTTATTATCATTACCAAAATTATCTACAGCACTTTCATCTTTCATTTGTTCATCAATTCTAGCATTAAAGTCTCCCATAATAATTTTAAAATGTTGTTTCTTCTGATCAAAAGCCTTTTGTACATCATATAAAAATCTTCTATTACTTTATCACTATGAGAATTTGTTGGGGTATAAGCCTGAATTATCTGCATTTGGTATCTGCTATTAAGTTGTATAACTAATCTTGCCACTTTGTCCGATACACCATCAATCTCCACAATGTTGTTCTTCCCCTTTCCTACTCCACTTGTATTTCCAATATTTGTGCCTTTATAGTAAAGCACATGTCCACTTTTTAAATCAATTGTCTGTTCACCTTTCTTCTAACTTCACAAAGTCCAATAGTGTCCCATTTAATATATGACAGTTCTTCTTTAATTTTTACAATCTTCCTTCACTTGAAAGTGATTTGCAGTTGTAAGTATCTAAATAAAAAGTCGTATCAAATGTTAGCCTGGGTCCACAATCAGGGGATTCTTAGCACCCTCCGCCTTTGGCCACCAACCGATGCCTTGGTTGGTGACTTTACAGCCTCCTTGGAATAAGGGCCATGATTTATTTTTGTCTGTCATGATTGTATATATCTATTAGAAAAATATTTATCATTTACACATACGTTCATTCTGCCTTATCAGGCAACTGAGAAGAAAGACCATGGTGTTTTTTGACCTTAAATTCAGAGGTAAAAAGCCAATAAACTCACCATGCTGGCTAATGCTTGTTTGTAAGCAGCACATCCATGTTCACATACTATATGAATAATCACATTGTAACAACAGCTGCAATGACCCAAATGTATGGAGTGGACATTCGGAATTTCTCTGCTCTGTTTGTTTAAGTCCTCCAAGAGAAAATCATAGGATCTCCTTTCAGTTAATAGCAAACTCCTTTCTGCAGTCAACCACACAGTATGAACTTCTGGATATTTTGCTATTCTTTGTAATAAAGTAAACTAAGAAAGAAACTATAAATAAAAACCATATTATATATAAATTCAACCAGTCAAATTAATTCATAGAATTCCTGAAATGAACTGCATACTTTCATAAATGATTATTCACTGATAAAGATATGATTGGCTTTTTTATTAATATATGTATTTCTCTGAACAACCTCCAATCAGCAAGTAAATTAGAGATTTAAACACTTAAATCTCTTCACCAGAAATGGTCATTTGACTTTCTATTTAGTTATCTTGTTTTCTTATTACTTAATGCATTTACACATATTTTTCAAGTGTGGAACATAAGACTCCATTGGATATTATAAACTGAGTATTTTTACTTAGAAGAATGTGGTGTTCACATCAAGAATTGTGTGATTCCATATGTTTCTCCAGCATAATATTTCAATTATTATATATATATTTGTGTTGAGTATTGTAAAAGTACCCATATGCTCTACATTTATTAATCTGCTTATTTATCATTATTAATAATTGACTTCTATTGACGTTGTTTGTTCTCTGTGCACTAAGAAAACTAATTTCTGTTATTTGTTAAATCTGCAAATTGTGTTATTTCATTTATTCTGCATTGCATTGGCAAAAAGATTATTTTTAAGTTCAGAGCAATAGTAGAGCGATAGATTCAGGAGCTAAAGATTTAAAGATTAATTTCTAGTTGTAGAAGTTAAAAGCCAATATCTTTTTGGTTAATCGATTGAATTGAAGCTGCCCCCCCCCCCTCCTCATTATTTTTCTGTTTAATGTTAAGCAGTGAAACAAAGATGAATATTTATATCAATATTTTCTTAAAATTGTATTACCTACAAGTAATAGAATATTCATTGATTTGAAACGTTAATAAACATTTGATTTTCAAAATTAAATTTTAAAGTTTTATTTTTTAGATCTGAAATTTAGCTGATTGTTTAATTACCAATCTATATAAAACTGAATTTTCCTTCTTGATTTAGTAAAACAAAAAAACATTTTGTACTATACAATAAGATATTTTATACACATACATTATTATTTGTTTATTTATTTTTCTGCATATCTTTATGATTGCATCATTTGTTTTTCCCATTTAATCTTCTTAGCTAAGTTACATTGCAATGTGATAATCGTTTTGACAATTTCTAGCTGCAGGTTAATGTTTCAGATTATTTCAAGCTCTGATTTATATCTGACAAAGCGAATCAGAAATTACTTAGCAGACTAAATTTAAGAGATATACCGTTACAGTAGATCTAAAGATTAAATGTCAAACTTCTGTGCTTTCTTGCTGAAAAAAAAAATCAAAAATTTAATATTGTTGAATATTTTTTTGGCGAGTTTGTTTATATGTGCTACAGTGCCGCATATATGTATATTTAAAATGATTTTAAAAGTTGATAGATATATTGCACATTTATTTAGAAAAATATTAAGAATAAACTTATTTAATTAAATGATCGTATTAAAATTTGCTGGGTATGATATAATTCTGATAAAATTTTATTCTTCTTGAATAAAACTAAATCAACATTGGACTATTATGTTAAATTCATAATGAATAATAATATAACAAATTAAAAATAAATGGATTGCATAACTGAAGTAAAATATTGTATTTATACAAGCCCAGAAGTTTTTCAACTCTATATATTGGGTAATTTTAGGAGCAAAGATAAATATGGAAAAATGATTAATATAAATTCAAATAAAATAGTTAAACTCAAATATATCCAATAATATTAATGATGATGAATGGATGAAATAAGGAAGTGTACTGGAATGATGTGGAGAAGAGATGCTAGAGATCGGAGATGGATTGAATTTGGAGAGACCTTCATCCTGTATCAAGATGCTCTCTGCCATTTTTGGTTTCTGAGGGAAGCCCCCAAACAACCAAAAATAATCAAGCACTAAACAAATTCAGATAATACAGACTGCTAGCATTATACAGTGTTCTAATTATTTTGATCATTAGCTAATAAATAGCAATTTCCATTCAAAATTAAAAAAATAAAAATAAATTTTCTAGAACTTTGCTCGATCAAAAAAAAGAATTACCTCTAGAGTTCAAAATATCAAACATATTAATAATTAGAAAATGATCAGATTTGGGGGGAAATGCAAAAATCAAGTGACACTACTGCCATAATCATGCAATTTTTCTAGAACTATACTCATTCAAAAAAAATCAAATGCCTTTAGAAATCAAAATATCAAATATATTAATAATTATAAAATGATTTGGGGGGAATTCATCATATGAATTCAACCCCACCCCCCCACAAACTAAATAATAGTAAAGTATTTTACTTTAAAATATAATCAAATTAATATAAGAATGGCAGCCAGAAAAAAAAAGTCATAAACTAACACAGGAAGAAATGTGCTTAGGATAAAATAATCTAATATAATTCATCAAAAAAAAAAAATCCTCATAAAAAAATTCCAATTTATTGTATATAAACTAATGCATTTTATTTTTACAATATAGTGGTAACCATGTGCTCCAGTAAATATAAGAATAACAGCTCAAAGAAAAATTGCATAAAATAACACAAGAAATGTGCTTAAGCTAAAATAATCTAATATTATAATTAACCAAAAAAAAAAAACAATAAATTCACAATAAGTTTGAGGGCTATGAATATGATCTTCTTGTTTGAAATCATTGTTCAGCTAGTTATTGTTTAACTGAAATAATCTTTTTTTCAGAAGCAAATGAATGCTATTTAAAAAGATTCCAATTTATTGTGTGTAAACTAAGGCATTTTACTTTTAAAATATGGTGGTAACCATGTGCTCTAGTAAACATAAGAATGACAGCTGAAAGAAAAATTGCATAAAGTAATACAAGAACAAATGTACTTAAGCTATAATATTTCAATATTATAATTAAACAAGCAAATTAAAACTTATAAATCACATAAAAGTTTCAATTTGTGTGTAAACTAATGTATTTTACTTTTAAAATAGGGTGGTAACCATTTGATTGCAGCAATAATATCTTTTTGTCACATGATTTTTGCTTTTTTCATCCTAGTCATTTTCTAATATGTTTGATATTTAAAGGTATTTGATTTTTCGTTTGATGGAAATTGCCATTTTTTAGCTAATGATCAATGTAATTGGAACACTTTGTAACACTAGCAGTCCATATTATTGGACTTCATTTAACACTTGGTTGTGTCAGTGGTGGTTTTGGAACTTCCATTAGAAATCAAAATGGTGGAACGTGCATTCTAAACCATTACCCACTTAACCTTAGTACTAGTTTGTAAGATTACATCATCACTATTAATATTATTGGATATATTTGAGTTTAACTATTTTACTTGAATTCTGTATTCAATATGTATACATTTCTTATTTGAATTTATATTAATCATTTTCTATATTTATCCTTACTAAAATTACCTGTTACAATATATATATACTTATTCCAAAGTGTTTTTAATTACTTCCTAAATAGAAAGTTTTCTTTTATAAAACTCAATACCACATGCTCATCATCATTTTAAATTATTACCATTATTCCCACATATTCCACTGTTGATTGCGTAATTTCTCAGGATTCATGAACATTAGTAGCATATGTTCAGAATGAGTTTAGAAAACAAAACCTAAATTAGTTCATAACAAAATAATCTAACAATTTATTTACAAACAATAAATGTAATATGAACTTGTTGCTTGTACATTCACATCTGCCATTAGATAAGTATAATAAATATAATACAAAACATTGAAAATAGAAAATAATTATAAATATTAAAACATAAGACCTTATGATAATTACCATATTTCCACAATAATGACTGGGTCTTATATTAACTTTTGCTCCAAATGATGGCTTAGGGCTTATTTTCAGTGGATATCTAATTTTTTCATGTACATAAATTGAATAAATGTAGATTTTTGTATTTATTCAAATACAAAAATCTGCATTTATTTAAATACATAAATCTACATTTATTCAATATTACCACTTTCAACAGTGCATAAATAACTTTTACTACTGCTTGAATATGTCTTGTTTAGTATATCACATAACATTTTTGTTACATATGAGAATATTAAAATTTATTTACATGTTGAAATTAGTAATATTTAATTATTATTTAATTTAAATTAATATATGAAACATTTTTCATTAAGCCGGCTTGATTAATTTGAGAATTAAGATTGCCGACTATTAATAAGTTTCAGCCTTTTTGGGGATATTGTTGATTTATTTACAATATATACAGTTGGATGTTAAATGAAAGAGGAATTCTCTCATATCAGGCTGAATGAAGATGCATTGATAAATGAAAAGTAAAATTGTGTTTGCAAGTTTTTAAAAATAATTAGTTATGAATCCGCCTGCAAAATAATTTTGAGCAACATTTATATAAGTACAAAAATCTACATTTATATTTATTTATACATTTATTACTTTAATTTGAAATGTTTTTTTTTCTTTTCTTATGTTAGTTGTAATGTACATATATAAACATTTGAATGTTCTATTCATTACTTCATAATTCAATATGTCTGTCATAGGTTTCAATGGATAAATAATATCCATTCATCAGGTTGATAATCTTAATTAGGTCTTATATGGGCTTATATTATCAACATCGATAAAATCATGCTAGGGCTTATTTTTAGTTAGGTCTTATTTTCAGGGATACATAGTTTAATGATAAGATCATGTCAACTGTCTTAAATTTGAAAGTTTTAAACCATAGATTACTGCAAATATACTTGTACTATATTTATGAGTGTCTTTTAGTAATCTTTTCTGATGGTGTTTGTCCTTTTGGAGTGTTGGCAATAATTGATAGAGGATATAGTAAGTCTTGGTAGATCTTATAGAAGGGTCTACATCTTTCCTTACAGCATGGTTTCTTCATTAAAGCAGTCATTGTGGTATTCCATGCAAATTTATTATTCATCTCTAGGTCTGATTGCATAATTCCAGTTATTTTGATCAATGTGGTTTGCCACGCAGTAAATAGTTTTGCGCTACCTAATGTCATCATACTTGCTGTGGTGAATGGAGTATTGAAAAATACTTTAAAACAGTCAGCAAGGTATGGCTATCCAAACTATTCTGTAGAAAATGTTTTTAAGTAGCAGTTCCTCCTATCTTCAATGGATCATGCTGCACTGCCTCTTGAGTCAAGGTTTAGATTAAATTTAACTGAAATGTTGTTTTTCCTGTCTGACCTATTTATACCTAACATTTTTTCTTTAGCACCTATCTAGTAATCAAGGATGTTTACATCTCTAACAGGTCTTAATTATGAGAATAAATATTTATTTCACAACATGTTATGAGACAAATATTTTTACATTATACAATTATTTTATAAATGACTGAACAAATCGTTTTTTTATTTATTTATGATAGTGATAGAAAGTAAAAAATAACATGACCAACTTTTAAAAATTGTTCTATAACTTCCTTAATTTTAGTATCCCATAATTTTGAAAAATATATTTAGATTTTCTATTTAATTTAGTATAAGAAAAGGCAAATTATTTATTTCAAACTCCTTCCATAATTTGAAAGGGTCACAAAATATTATATATTTTCATAAAGTGCGAAATTCAAATTCATTTACACAGCACTAATTTTTCTTTCATCCTTTACATAGGAGTTAAATAAATTTTTATATGTTTGTTTATATACAGAAATTAGTGGTTTCTTCTTTGTAGCCTAAAGTTGAGTGCATTTTTTGGTGAAGTGCACCATAATTATAGTTCTGGTAGTTTTACATAATACCTTTTATTGTGTATTTAATAGTATGATTAACTCTATAGGTCTATTTTCCTTTATTTTCTTAAACCAGTATACTTAAGTTACACATATACTATATCTGATATGTGTGCACATATGCACATGGCAATTTATACATTTACTAATCAAACTATAAAAAAAAAATTTTAAACATTTTTTGACTATGCAGCTTGTAATGTAACTAATTCACGCTCCAATCAAATTTGTTCAGTTACATTTCCCATTCCTTCAAAAATGAAGCCAAATTGAACAGTGTAACTTTTTATTTCTATGTCTATTACAAAACTTAACTTTTTCTTTCTCTAGTCATTTTCCTAAATAGTGTTTTACCAATATAACAATATGTAAAAAAAAAATAGAATGTATGTGTCTGTGATTTTACTGTTCTGAGATTTGACTGACCTTCAACTGTAAAAAGAACGAATAGGATTTCAATACTGGGATTCATAAAAAATCCAGTAATAATTTATTAAGATGTACAATGAAGCATGAACACTAGAAGGATTATCTCAGTTTTGATACTATTCAGTTACCCACAACATGCAAATAATCCAATATAATATTAATATATGAAATCTTGTTGCTTTTTGAGTCATGGAAGCTGATAAATCCAACATTTGGGATTGTACCTCTCTTTCTCTGAGCCTTATAGGTGGGTGTACAGTGTATTTGAAACTAAATGTGTTGTGGTAACATCTGAAATATATATCCTTCAAAAATTCCTATGACAGCATAATGATTCACAAATATGACCCAATCCTACTACATTACTAGAAGTTGAACACTACTTCTAAACAAACCCAAACAAAGAAAAAAATTTCTTCAATCTATGCAGAAATCAAGCTAATTGCTCTAATCTTATGCTTCACATTTACCTACATTATTATCAATTTTATAAGTCACTTTTACTTTCTAGAAAACTGATAATCTTTCTTTTTGTAATAAATTTGTCTAAATTTTTGGTATTTTAATAACTACTTTTGGTATTGTGATTCTTTTTAAATTTTTACCATATTATAATTTATTTTCTCTAAAATCATTTATCCTTTTAAACAGATGCAGGTTGTCACAGAATAGGCCATCATCATATATCATTCCTTGCATCAACTCATATACTTTTGCAGTGGTGATGGTGACCTCATCCATATGGATTTCAGATATGTTCTTCTATCTTTAATATCATTGCTAATTTCTTCACACTAGTTTGGATCTTGTTCTCTCCATTTTTAGGGTCTATTCCTTTCCTTTTTTTATTCCAGTCTATTTCCTGGCTATGGTAAACTCTGGTGATCTTTTTGGAGTATCTGGTTTTCTTATGGCTTGGATAACTTCTAGACTGATATACTATTTGTGTTCTGTCTCTGTTACCAGAGCTTCTTCACTTTTGTCTCTGTCTATAAGATCATAATCTTTTTAATCTTTTATTCTAATACAACCAATAGATGCCTCACTCATCATTTTGTTTAAATGCATGCTTGGTTTGATAAACTTTCCTTCTCCATTACCTATATCTTCCTTATTCTAGAAGCTCATGCTGATGACATTTAAAAATTCAGCCCCTTGTTTTATGATTTTCCAGTTTGTGCTGATGATAATCTGCTTGGCACTAAAGGGTAAATTACTTTGAATAATTCTGATGTTTTGACTTTAGTCATGTTTTATGCAGACAGTGTTCTTAATTTTGATACTCAGTTTCAAAAGAATTAAATATAACTTTCACTATACACAAAACTTTTCTTCCATAATTTGATAATTGATTTCTTCTTGATACTCTTGCTGATTAAAGTTATTTAAAATTTGATCTCTATATTCAGAATAGACGAATATTTTGTTTTTTTATCAATGAATTTCACCACTCCTT
The DNA here is from genome assembly GCA_028023455.1 of Epiperipatus broadwayi. Classification (NCBI taxonomy): domain Eukaryota; kingdom Metazoa; phylum Onychophora; class Udeonychophora; order Euonychophora; family Peripatidae; genus Epiperipatus; species Epiperipatus broadwayi. The sequence goes on along the minus strand of JAQFVV010012440.1, from coordinate 6,304,179 downwards.
AGCAGGTCCATGCAAATGATTATAGGCAAAAACTACTTGTTCTCACTGAGTTAACTGCTTTAATTGGAAATAATTCTCCAAACTGTCAAGGTTTTCCATGGGAGTTTTTTCTATCTCAGTTCTAAACACCTGAATTTTGAGGAATTGATCAATACAATTAAAGTCCTCACAGTTTGTATGCTGCTTTGTGATAGTATTTTTGTAGCTTTCTTTTGGTTTTGTCATTCTCATGGTATCACTTTTGCTATCTTCTTTAGATTCTTTTGTCCGTTTTATAATGCTGCCAACTTCTTCATTCTGAGTTTCGTGCATTTTCTCTTGAGTCTCTTGGAGTTTTTCTTTGAGTATTGAATTTTGTATTTGATAATCATTTCTTTTCACCTCTTTTCTCATTTCCAATTTCCTGCAATTTATTTGTTATGTTCTTTTGGACCATTTCTTTTAAATCAGTATGTAATTTTTTTTCTACCAACTCCTTTTTATGTTATATTTGCTCTTGTATTTAACTTGCTATTTTCAACTTCATCCTCTTTACAGTCTCTTGCATCACTTCAAACTTTTCTTTCATTTTTGTGTGTATTTCTTTTATGAATTTGTTACATTTATTTATTGCTTCTCTTCAAAGTTTTGTTGCATTTCTTTTATAAATGCATACAGCATTTTAATAGTAACTGTGTTTGGTTTTGTTTCTGAAGATTTTTACACTATATGAATTGATTCTTGTTCTATCAACTCAGGTTATGTTGACTGTACTTATCTCACTGCTTCCTGTTTAATTGTACTTCCATTATTCTTGCTATAGAACATGTTATCGTATGTAACAAATGCTGTATTACATACTGTTCTATTACTATTTTAATTACATAATAGTTCTATTACTATTTTACTTATTTTCTTTTTTCATGTTGCAACAAATATTTTTTACATTTTATCCTTAAATAAACACACTAATCTTAAGCATTCCTATGCAATCATCAACAATAAAGTGACACCTGCCTTAATTATTTTTAAATATACTGCGACAAATAAACATTACCCTGCCTACCCTGACTCAAACTACTGCTTTAATAAAATGTTAGTATATCCTTTTTGTAAATGCTGATGTTATTTCTCATTCTAAACACTTTAAAATCAATTTAGATACATGTGGTACATGCCAATTATAATATTGTATTCTACTATATTCTCAATTTATACATATTTTAATATTTGGCACAATATGTAATTGCAAAGAAGTGAGGCTGAGCAATGACAAAGTTCAGGCCATACATTGGTGTGTCAAATATAATAGATAAATTGAGAAGTAAAGATAAATAAAAGTAATAGTTAATATAAATTCAAATGCAAAATGTATATATTTAATATAGAGTTCAAATTAAATATTTAACTTAGATATATATTCAATAATAGTACCATCATCTAAAATAATAATATAACATAATCTAGCACTAAGTTTAAGTGTAATTATTCTTAAAGTATTTTTGTTTCTCTAGTTTCAATTTAAAATGAATTTTAAGGCACCAAACTTCCCTAAATAGAAAGTTTACTTTTGGAAATCTTAATACCCCATGATGATCATCATTTTAAGTTATTACCATTATTTCTGCATGTTCCCCAGTGAACTGCATCATTTCTCCAGCTAGTTATTAGTAGCATATGTTGGAATGATTTTGAAAAACAAAACAAACTAAATTAGTTAATAATAAAACAAGCTAACAATTTATTTACAAGCAATAAATATAATATGAACTGGTTACTTATACATTTGCAACTACTACTAGATAAATATAATACAAAATATTGAAAATAAGAAAAAAGATTTTAAGGTCTTATGATAACTATAGTGATAAGATTTTATCAATTATCTTAAATTTGTAAACTTTCAAATCATAGGTTTCTGCAAATATACTTTTATACATATACAACTAAATCTTTTAGTATTCCATCCCTACTTTTACTACATATGCAGCTAAGTCTTTTAGTAATTCATCCCTGATGGTGTTTGTTCTTGTTGGGTATTGGTGATGATAAATAATGGATATTGTAAGACTTATGGTAGAGTCTACCTTCTTTATGGCATATTTTTCTCCATTAAAGCAGGCAATGTTGTGTTCTATGCAACATCAATGTTTATCTCTGGATGTAATTGTATAATTCCAAATATTTTGACTGGTATGGTTTTTGGTTTTCTAGTCATATATAATAAATAGTTTCTCCTAGCTAATGTTCTCATATTTGATGTGGAAATGGAGTGTTGAAAAATACTTTAAAGCAGTCAGCAAGGTATGGCTATCCCAACTATTCTGTGGGAAACTTTTAACCAGATGTTTCTCCTATTTTTATAGAATCACTGCACAGCTTCTTGAGTCAAGACTGACTATATTCTAGACTGCTGTTTTTTTGTTAGACTTTTTTATACCTCAACATTTTTTTTCTTTAGCACCTACCATGTAATCAAGTATGTTTACCAAAAACATCTTTATCATGTTTATTCTAAAATATCTCTATCAGGACCTAATTACAAGAATAAATATTCATTTCACATGATGTGAAACATATTTTTACATTATATAATTATTTTATAAACAATTAAACAAACAGCTTTTTTATATTTGCAATAGTGATAGCTAGAAAGCAAAAAATCATGACTGACAAAAATTAATCTATAACTTTCCTAATTTTAGTATCTCATAATTTTCAGTAATATATTTAGATTTGCCATTCAATTTGTTATAAGAAAGGTTTTTATTTTTTTAAAAGTAAGCAAATCTGAAAGAGTCACAAAATACTATACATTTTCATAGACTATGCAATTCAGCACTAAAATTAATTTTTCTTTCTTCATTTTCATAATATGTTATAATTTTATTGTTGGTAAATTTTAAATTGTGCCTTCTTTTATTATATATTTAATAGTATGATTAACCCTATAGATCTTCTTCCTTAATCTTATGTTGTGCATATATTATATCTAGTTTGCATGCACACACACACACACAGCAATTTATACATTTATTAATCAATTAATGTCTTTTTAAACATTTTTTTTGACCATGCAACTTTATAATGAAAGTAATTTCAGCTGCAATTGAATTTGTTCAGCTATATTATATATAATCACTTTAATGAAGATTGTCTGCTGAAAATGATATACAAATAAACATCAGATATACCAATCCCTTAAATAAAAACACATTTAAAATTATCAATTTTTTTTACTTACACTACAAAATTAGTCCAGAAAAATATAAAACAATTAAATGTAACATATCCCCAGCTTGTACAGTTCTTTTCAGTAGCAAATTTTATCTCTATTACCCTAGTTCTGCCACCCATTCTGGGGATATGGCTAAAATAGCAGTGGATAAAAATGTAATAAGCACTGCCTCTTCTATCTAGTGATTTCTCAAATTTAAATTAGGTGGCAGAACTAGATTTGTAGAGATCAAATTTGTTGCTGGTGTTACAAAATTATTATTTGTATAGTAGATCATTATTTTACTTTATAGACAAACTTGTGATTATAAAACAATATATATTTTTTAAAATGGATGCTAATGATATTATCAAGTTACATTATTGTTAATGTGCTTTAATTAATTTTTTTTTGTTTTGCTTTAATTAAAAGAAAAAAAAGTTTCCAAGTTTAGATCTTGAGTGTTTTTTTTTTTTGTAGAAGATTGTATAGCTTTTTTTTAAACTCAAAAATATGTATTATCACTACCTTTATTATTCTAATTATCATGCTAAAAATATCATTATTGGTAGAGATAATGTGTTTATACTGGTTGCTTCTGGAACACTAATTTTCAACAACACTAAATGATTTGATTAAATTTGAAATTTACATGGTCATCCAAATTATTTTTTAACATCACTCTTAGTATTGTGTTGCAGCTACCTCTATCTTTGTTTATCTTCAATTCCAGATAAGGCTGATGATTTAGCTAATTTAATATGGCTTTATACGGATATTCTTTTTGATTACTGATTTAACTCAACTAGTTGTTTTTATTACATCAATAATTTAATTAAAGATTGCTAAAATAATAAAACATTAACTGCTTTGCATCATTAAATTAAAATTAAGGTTAAATGTTTTATGAGCCATAATTTTATACCAATGAGTTACTTAGATTATTAAAAAAAAGAAGAATAAGATGTAAGAAGCTTCTGAAATCTATATTTGAATAAAATAGATTAAGTATGATAATATTAGAAAAACTGAGATATTTAAAAAATTGAGTGGAAACAGAAATTTAAAAAAATTGTTGACACATTTTTAATGCACGGAGATATAACAATGGTTTTATTAAGGAAAATTGCAATGGGTACTGAAATCACCCACTTAGTATAGGTAATCTTAAAAAGAAAAATGTTTTAATATTATACTAAATCAGGTTTAATATATTCAAAATTGGCCTTATGACATCTTACTGATCCATAACCAGTCATAAAGTACATTTTTCAAAATTGACATTGTGTTTTTCTTTCAGCCCAAAATCATGTGACTATGTAGTCTTGGTAGAGAGAAATTGTTTTAAAAGTCTATATCTGAGAAGAAAATTTTTTGTATTTTTTATATTTTAAATTCGAAGATAAATCTTGTAAACTTAGCATATTAAACTATGTATATTGTTAAACAGCATATCCATTTTCATTTATCACATAAACCAACAGATTCTAATAATAACTTTAATGATGAGAGCACATGAAGTGTATAGTAGTAATATGCTTTTTGTGATTCATGTAATACCTCAAAATTATTTCATTAATAAAAAAAAGATAGCACTATCACTAAAAAAAAAAGGATAACCTACTGAAGGTTGAAAAAGAATAATAATAAAAAATAAGAAATAAAGTAGCACATACAAGTATGATATGTTTTCAAATTACAAATATTTTAAGTAAATAAGTCAGACATGATTAAATATAAAGATTGTAAAAGCCTCAAGAAATAATAGGATTATTAGATATTTTAAAAGAAGCAAGTGAAGTAGATAAATTAACAAAACTATATACTAGATATCTAAAAAATATGTTATATAATTGAAATAATAATGCAATGATGATATTAATATTTGAAAATAGATGAAACAAAGACATTAAAAATTATAGATCAATTAGTCTTCTATTATTGCTATCCTTGTATTAGTAATTTTTATTTTATTTTAAAAAAGTGTCTTTAAAGCCACCAAATTAATAATTAAAATTATAATATCATAATTATTTAAAAACTGCAAATTATCATACATTTTTGTTAATAATGTTTCATTTTCTTAATGCAACTTCATGTATATATTTTAATATTATGCATATGATACTGTATAATAATTAAGTAAGATATCTTTTATAGTGCTACTTATTGTTTTTATTGAGGTTAGGTCTCTGATTTATGATCCCAATTTGTTATTTAAAATATTGGTACCTTTGTGTGTATACATATATCAGTTATAATTTCAACTTAAAAAATAAAATTGAGACTGCTATTAATAGAAAGTTAGAATAGAAAAAAAGTATTTGAGACTATCAAAACAGAATAAAAAGTCAAGCGTTGGTGGTCTAGCGGTTAGCATAGCTGCCTTCCAAGCAGCTGGTCCAGGTTCGCTTCCCGGTCAACACATTTGACATATGAAAAAAAAAAGAGAGAAGAAAAATAAATTTCAGCTCAAATATATATATAAGCTTACAATTTTTTTATATTGTTGGTTTTTTAAATTAATTATATATAAAATTTTAAAATATATATATACTTTTCACTTTGTACAGACTGAAATAATTAGATTTAAAAAGTTGTAATTTAAAACTTCGTTTCGCAGCTTTGTAGATGCACAAGTTGTAATTTAAGTTGTTACATTTATTTATTTCAATTAAAAGCATGTTTTTTTTTTAAAAAAAAAAACCTAAAAAATGAAATCATATGTGAAGCGATTAATTATTTGTATATGTGGAGACATTTTTCTAACAGTGAAATGCGAGTATTGGGCAAAGCTGTTTACTTTTTTTCATAAATTATATACAGTTCATATAGGAATGAGTTAAAGTGAAAGACGCACCAATAAAAACAAAAAACTTGAAAATATATCTTGAAAATATTGTGACTGTGCTTAATCCTCTCTCTTTGTTTTAAGGACTAAATGTTCTCTTTTAATGTCACAATTTTTATTTAATGAATTGAAATTCAAATTTGTTGATATCAAGATATGGTATTCTTTAAGGTCAGTTTGACGGTTTAATTTGTCTATTTTTTTTATTATTTAAAAGATATTTATAAAGTCAAGTAGTTGTAAAATTATGATTAAAGGGATAATTTATTCTAAATAGATTATAAGTATACCTTTATAAACAACTGCAATTATTTAAACATCTAGATTAAGTTCTAATATGCATCAAAGCCCTGTAGTTTTTTAAGTTCATATTTTAATTAGTTAATGATTAATAACAATAATCTTAAATATAATTTCTAATGTTCAAAACTGAAATATAATATAAATTTGAATTATTAAATTTATTGCTTTTATTATATTTTTTATAATGTTAATTTAATATAAAATGATTAAATTATAATTAAAACTTAGTTTGTGATTATTAACATTTAAGAGCATTGTTATAAAATTCACATCCAAAAACTCACAGTCTGATACTACCTGGGTGGGAAAAACGTTTTGTTCCACCCAGATTTCAAATAGGTTTAAAAGTTTTTATATATAAGTAGTCATAGCTAATTTAGCTATTAAATGTAAATGAATATATTGTTCATAGAAAAATATAGGCAATGATAGAAATCCTTAATTCTTCACTTTCCAGCAGTTTGAAAGTCCGCTAATGTTCTCTTTTTCACTAAACTGCTAAGGAGGAAGGAGTGGAAGAGTGAATGGTTGGAGAGGCAAAGGCTTTTACTCCTCAGAGGGCTATGTAAACAGTTATTTTATTTTATCTTTCATTAAATGTAGATTGTATGAAATAATATGAACAAATATTAGTCAGACATGAGTATTTTAAATGAGTAAAAAAAACATTTAGGGAAATTATTGATTGTATATGCATGGAATTATGTCTAAACTTTGATTTATTGTTTTGCGTGTGTTTGTTGTTTTATAATAAACGTTTCTGTAATAAAAAGTTTCCCCATAATCTAATCCTCATTTCTATCAATCAATAAGAGTCGGATTACTAATGTAAACAACAAAAAAAAAAGATTGCTTGATGCATGAATGTAATTCTGTTCTTAATTGAAGATGATCAGTAGCCCAAAGCTAATTTGGAATAGGATATAACACCGCCATACAATGTCCATTGATTACTCAAGCTTACTAGAGCAAAGTAATACAGTAGAGTGGAACATTGCTTATTATACAATTATTATTGTAAGCAAAAGTTGTGATATATAATGCCATTTTTGCTTAAGAACCAAAAGTGCTTAAAAACAGTACAAAATGAAAGCTAATAAAATAGATTCTGGTATAGTATCAAATCTATATGTGTGTATAAACAAGTTGGCTTGGATTTATTTCCAATTATTATTTGCTTAGTACAAAAAAATTATGTGGCAGATAGATTATGGAGTAACAAAACTCTGAAAGCGCTAAGCCTACATAAATTATTATATAGAAAAGTTTCACCGCAATGCAGCAGTGTATTATTAATTACAAAGTAATGGTGAAATAAAATATTTATTAAAGACAATAGCAATTATAACTTTGTTGTCAAGGGTCCATTGATAACTCAAAGTTTACAGTAGATTAGCTGAACCTATTGCAAATCTTAATAGAAAGCAAAAAATGTATTACTGAATATTTAAAAATTTGAAATTAAATCATCATAAAAATATTAGGAGTAACTATATTTTATTAAAAGCAATCTCATAAATAAATTTAGTATTATATTCTACATTATAAAATAAAAACATGTCTATGATCTGGAGTTTGAATCCAAATGGAACTTTGAAATTTTTTCAGATAGATAATCCATACTTAGACAGTAAGTGAATATTTGGTTAATTCTAGCTAAAGAATAAAATTGCATTTGCTTTCATTATTCCTCAACAATAATTTACCTTTTACATACTTATATTATGTATCTATTTGAAGTTTGTATGGCTTCAAACTATACAAATTAGATTTATATGAAATTGTTATACACTTTTTTTTTTACTATTATTCAAATAATCTAAATAAAACCTGTAGAATTAGGATGACTTCTTCCTTATTATAGTCTGGAATTTTTGATTTAATAAGCCTGAAGAAATCTGTTATTGGTATTCTCCATAGCTTTTAAAATTTCTATTTTATTTTTTACCCATTATCATAACATTTTTTTGTTCATTCATTAACTTTAGTTTTAAATTCATCTTCATTATTATTCAACCATAATTCAAATTTTAACAAATCACTTTTTTTTTGTAAAGTTACCAATTTATACTTATCTTAATATCACATGATCACCATTCTTTGTGCTTACATAAGCTGTTTTTCACAAAGGCAAAACTCTCCATACAATAGTGCCACTCAGTGCAACCCAGACTAATCAATGGGTGCAAGAAGGTTTGTGCATAAAATCCCTATCTAGTGCCTGCTCATTCAATATCCCCAGACTAGTTTCTAGCTTGTGGCTTTCATCAGTGAGCAGCCTTGGATCTGAGAGCACTGCACCTAGATCTTACTACTTTTTAGGTAACAATAAAGCTTTGAGTCCAGAATGAAAACACAATAATGTTTTCAAAGCTAAGCTCATTAGCTTGTATAGTTGTATAGACTCAGTTCAGTATCCATACTTTTTGCAGTAGACAGGGGTTTTGTGCACAACTCTTCTGCATCCATTGATTGAATACTCTGCCTTGTACTGAATGGTGCTACTGTATGGAGAGTTTTGCCTCTGTGAATTACACATCATTCATAAATCTATTTCTGTTTTTTTTTTCCAATGATATATACACTAGTAAAAAAAAAAAAAAAAACATTTCGGTTTTTATAACAGTTTTTTTAAAATAAGTTTTAATACACTTCATGAAGTAGACAGTAAAATGTGATATAGTTTGATGGTGAAGTTTGAGTCAATTAAAAGCATATATATGAATGATTGTGCTATTCTTGTCAATTCAAAAAATAATCTAAGAAATGTTTTAAATGCAACCTTTATCTTTTTGTTTAATTTTAATGAAAAAGAAGTTCAAATCAAGAAAGATGTATTAATTACAGTAATTTTAACAATAAGTAGAATGTGAATACTATAATGATTTATATTGGATTGTAGACTACATCCACATTTCCAGGAATATTACTGTAATATGGTTGGATGCCACCAGATTACAGAGAAATCTGGAACTCTTGTAATAAGTTAAATGCTTGGTGGGTGGACCTGAATAATTCATTAATCAATAATCACACTATCATTAATAATTTTCTTACCTGGTCTTTAGGATGCTTTAATTTCTAATCCTATAATATACAATATAAATGTTCACATCTAGCTCAAAATGTTGATTCTTCAGCATAAGTATTAATCAGTTATCATACAACTACCCTTAACTTGGTTGTGGCTGTACTTTAACCAGCAGTATCGAAATTACAATAAAAGAAATGACAAAGAATAATTAAATATTTATTAAATTAGGTTATGAGTGCACCATTTATTTAAGCTGTTGATTCATTTAACTCTCGTTTACTAGTTATGTAGTACCGATTTTATCTATATTGAAATCCTATGATTGCATAATTTCTATCCTGAACAAATGGGCAACTACACACACACACCTTCACATGCATATTTGTATCAAATCTCCTTAAATGATTTAATATATAATGAAATATTATTTGATATTTATAATTGTAAATTAAATATGATGATTTTAACTTAAACTATGATTAGTTTTTAATTTAAGCTAGATTTTAGAATGTCCATCAGGGATAAGGCAATGAATATATATTTTTTTCTAAACAATTTTTTTTAGCAAACAATCGTGCAATATAAGACTATAATTTCAATAATCAATTCCTTTATAATAATCACTCAACTTTTTCCCCCTTTAATCACAAATTGTAATAAATAAAAAGTTTCAAATTGACTTAGCATTATGATAAAGTGAATTAGAAAATAAAAAACAATGATTTAGAAATAAAAATGGGTTTATAAGATGTTGTAGACCTAGACAGAAACATAAGCGGTTAATTATTCAATCCCTTTAGATTTAAATTATTAAGAAAAACCCAAAGACTAAATACAAATCGTTAGATTTTATAATTGGAACTTTAAGAATCAAGAATTAGAACTCAACTTGGATTAGAAGAACTCAATAGGATCAGTAAAGCAGAATCACAATTGAAATTTTGTCACAATCTAGTTCAGAACAAGGTTATATAATATGAACTGGATCATGAACCCTGAGGACTTAATGGGACCATGAGACTAATTGTTTTTTTTTCCTTTTGGGTTTTGCTTGAATTCTCAGTCTCAAGGGTAGAGGTGATGACCATAAAGGGTTTGTTGATTGGCAGGATCAGTCATCGATCATTGCCACACCCAGTTTTGGGGGTGATCTGGCAAGGTTCTCGTGGCCCTCCCTGATTCGCTTGGTGTTCCGGATATGCTGAACTAACGTTACACCCAGATAAATTGCAACTCACTTATGGCAGTGGCCAAAATGGTTTAACCTTGTCCAAGGAGTGGGTCTGGGTTCTCGCTAAACTGAGTTCTGGCTGACAGGTCATAGATGGAGTCTGAGGGGCTGCCTGGGGACATGCCAGGTGGGTTGAGAGTCGATTGTCCCACATAGACATTGCCTCGAATGGACGTCGCATCCCCTTGATTGACTGACATTTAATCTGTGATAATTCATGTCTCTTTTTTTTGGTGTTTTTTTCTAGATGTTTATACTCTGAATGTATTTTCAGATATCTGTAATACCTAATCTATTGGACAAGGTGGTTGTATTGCTTTGAGCCACCGTCCAGTTGTAGAATATAAATGTATCATTGTAGCCTCTATTGCCCATTGCTGCAGGTGACAGAATATGGCCCCTGCACAGATGGATCATACTTTAATGACTTAATAAAGTTTCTTTGAAACATAGTCATAAATTTAAAAATATCAATGTATTGTAATTGACCTAAATGTGAATAAATTTGATTTTGAAAGTAAAACAAAGATACTTTTAAATTTACAAATCTATACAGAACAAAATGGAAGCTATTATCAATCTTACAATATAAAAATGAACCATATTTAATAGTAAACAATTTACAATTACCAAGTCATATTAATATAATGACATTAAAACAACTATTTACATTTGATATATGCATGAACCACAATTAAAGTATTTTTAAATAAAGTCTTAACTTTCTTTTCTTTCTTTTGGCATTTCTAAAGAATAACAAAAATATATTTATAGTCTTGGCTGTGTAAATTTTAAATTTAAATACTTGTTGAAAAAATGGAAAAGCTATTTTTTTAATGAACCTTTAAATATGCATATTATTAATACTTTACTTTCATTTCTCTTTTCTTCTCTTTGGAAAATAAGGCAAATGATAAGTAGTATTCAATTTCAAGTCTTGCAGGTCAGCATGTAGAGATTTGAGATAATATATTTTCCTCCTCAATTAATGATCTATGATTTTTTTTCTTGTTTTAACTAGAACTGTTTGACATAATGAAGGCACATTTTCTCATTTAGAACACTTTCTGAAATCAATGGAGACAGATAGAGTGTGACATTTTGCTTCTTTACATTGACTTTCTTATCTTAAGCAATTTATATAAGTGAATTAAACAAAACATTTAAATTTCAGTTCTTGCAAAAATTACCATCACTGTATCCTTCAGCAGTTAGCACAGAAAAGAAATATAAAGTAGTTTTTTACTTGATTCTTTAGAACCCCGATCAATAAAATTTAGTTATTAGGTTTTATATTAATTACAATTACATGCTTACAAAATTTCAAACTTCCAATTTTTTTTTTTTGTTATAATCAAAAATCTGGAATTCCCCTTGTTATATCAGCAGATAAAAATTTCTTTGTGGTTGTTGTTTATAGAACTACCTTCCAATTTTAATTAAAATAATATTCTTCTTTAATTATAGCATACACAAAATAAAATTTAAACCCTTATCAAATTATAGACTTTAGCTGAAATTATTTGATTACTTTTTAAACATATTATTTGTTAAACCTAATATGTATTACTTATTAAACATATTTCTAGGTAAATCTGTACACACATATACTTAAATAATTCTACTCATTTCCTTTTTATAATAAATAGCAACTTAATCTGTTTGTCTGACAAACTCACTTCATTTCTTTGACTTTTATAAGCAATCTTGTGCTTTTGTAAGCTTTACCATTTGCCTTCATTATTATCTTAGTCTTACAAATCATCTATCTCTATCAAATTTTTCTATCCTTTCTTCTTTCCCTATGTATGAAAACAAGGATCATGAAATGTTTCATTTCAATACTATACATGTATTTTATTATTATAAAATAATTGTGAATGATGTTATGTATAATATTATTATATAAGTATGAATTATTTACTACAATATAATTACAGAAAAAATACTAATATTTTATTGTTCCTTATTAATTATGTGTGAACGACAAAGCAAATGATTTCAAAAAACACAAAAAAGTGCATGATACATAAAATGAATATCTCAAAAAGTTAAATAAAATTTGATGAAAAAGGAAAGTGATTGGATAAAATATTGAAACATGGTTTTAAGTTAAATCACTTGAAATTAGAAAAGTACCGGAAGCTGAGATATCTAAAGTCAAAATATTCAATTACAGAATTCCAAAATTTATTAGTATATTTTATCATAATATAATCACTATGTAACAAATAAGTAATATTGGATATTTGACTATTATAGTTATAATCAATATGTAGATGGTTTTTTTTTTGCTTGTTTTTTATTATTATTAAGGAAAACCTCACTATTATCTTATAAAGTAAATTTTCTATTAAATAAATAAGTACAAAATATATTATCAAGTTTTATCAAAGGATGCTGCCAGTATCTTATTAGATGAAAAAACTTGGTGTAATGTTTTATTTATTTTGGGAAGATTATCCATATGAATCATTTATTTGTATATATATTGTTTTGGTGTTTATACTGAATAATGAAATAAATGTCATCAAATTAATATTACTTGTCTATTAAATATGAGGATGTTTTGATTACAAACATAATATTTCTCAATTTTATGAACCAAGTTTGTGAAATTTAAAAGACTTGGTTTCAAATAAATTGCCTTGTCTTGTATTCATTTACTGTATATAATGAAGTGAATGTTTTAAAAACAAGTTGCATTTACATGACTTTTACTCATCAGATAAAAATTATGCTGTTCTGATGATCCTGGCTTTGAGATCATGAAGATAAAAATTGCAATAGTAAAATTGGATGACAAAATTGTATCTAATTTTACTTCATAAGTCATTTCTGTCATTTTATTTTACTTGATTAGCTATTTTCTCTCCATTCAATTTAAAGAGAAACTTATAGATAATTTAGGATTTTGTACATTATATCATAGATAATAGTATCTAAGGTTAGTTTCAGTAAATAAGAATGCATGCATACCAAAACCATAGTTGAAGTAAATAATAATTTATTAATTGTCAAGTCAAATTTTTATATATACTTATTACATTGAACTTTATTAATACTATTTAAATTTTGTTAACTATGATTTAAATATATATAAACAAGATCCTGAAACTGGATTTGAATTACTTTATTTAAGTAGAAATATTTGATCTATTCTTTCTAAAATAATTGTTTGTAATAATTTGTGACATTTTGTGTACTTTGTATATTTTCATTTTTGAACAATTATGAATTCATGATAAGTATTCAGCTTTTTATCAGCCTACTACAAAATCTCCAAAATAAAATTGTACAGTAATAAATATTTTCTACTAATCAAGAAGTTTATAATTGTCTTAACGGTGTAGGGAAAAAAATCAGCAAAAGTTAAATAATGTATTTGGAAAATATATTTAACACTTTCTGATTTTTGACTAATCAAGTACTATAATCCTAAGCATGGCTGGTTCCGTAGATGAGAGAGAAGCAATTGTCTCAAGTACAAAATTGGCATAGGGATCAAAATGAAGCAAAATATTTTTAAAAAATAATTTTTACCAAATTAGCTACAAAAAAATATCTAAATAATAATAAAAAAAGGTTGGGGATATTTTAATATAAAGAATAACTTACTCTCTTTTATCAAAAATAATTCAGTTAATTAAATAAATTTTTCATTCACTCAAAATATTTCTGAATAATCCTTTAATAAATGAATGTATGTTAACAGAAATATAAACAAAAGAGTTTGCGAAATCCATAAAATAATTTTTTCCACTAGTTTTAATATACCAAAATTTTAAAATGATAACATGTATAAGATTCCTAGAATGCTATTAAAAAATAAAACTATAAAATGCCATTATTGATGCATCACTAATATGTTTTGTAAACTTTTTTTTCTTCTAAAGTTTATAAAAAAGAAAGAAATTATTTTGAAACAAGAGCAAATAAATAATTATTATAGAAATAAATAAAAGATATTTATTCAAAAATTTATATTACATATAAAATAATATTTAAAAAATCAATGGATATGTTCACTATCAAAAGCTTGTAAGATGTTTTATATGCATATAAACATATACTAAATGAATTTTTTGGCTATTATTTGCAATTATATAAATAATTAGGTAATATCTACTTTGTGTTGTTTATTATAAATAAATATTATTTGCAATTAATATTAAGCACTATTTTTATAATATCCTGAATTAATTTAATCAACAGCATTTTTAAAATTCACTCCATAAAAGGGTCACTATAATTAGAATGGTTTGTATCAGGTGTCATAATTTTTCAATATGACCCTAATTCTAAGCATTTTCATTATTATTGACATTAGTTTTTTAGCAAATCACATTTTGAACTATATCTAGCTTTAATAATCATATGATATTCCTAATAATATTCTAAAACAATAACTTCCCCATTATTAATCTGTGTGTATGAGCATAAATGTTTGAAAGTTATAATTGACTATTTGATAGTCCGTTTTCAGAACAGCTTATGTTTACCTGTTTAATGATGTTTATTTAAACTTATTTGAATTAATAATTTCATTCTTTGTAGTCAAGTTGCAATCTTTAGTACATGTTAGGCTACATATAAAGGTGGATTAAGGTGGTTGCCTTGACAACAGATTGAGATTGTTAATTATTATTGATATTAGGATTATGTGTTGACTGTTTTCCTGCATTTATATATAACTCTAAGTACTGAGATGTGTTAAGAAGGTGTGTAGCAAAAACAAACTGCTACAAAGGATAATCGAATGCTATTGCTTGATAATGACTTACTTCATTTCTCAACTTATTTTACATGTATTATAAAATAGGTTGATAATGTTATAAAAGTATAATTAATAAAACAGTACTTTGATAAATATCTATCTCTTTTTTTAAGTGGTCCTTAATTACATTATATACATTTTCAATATAAAAGAAGATTTATTAAAAGCCAATTATAATAAACATTTGTATATTGTTTCAAAAATACTGTAAACAATGATAAATTAGAAGACATTATGGACGAAAATGATCATTTTTCTGCTCATCTGGCAAAAACGAATGCTAAAGTTGGAAATTTTATGTTTATCTTTTACTTTCAGTAAATTATTTTGTTAATCAATTTCTAAAGTATTATTCCTCCCACTAATTAATTATTGTATTATTTTTAAAAATGGAAAATTAATCCATTGTATCACATTCAGACATTCTCTAATGCCTTATATTTTTAGAACTCTAAGAATGCATCTTTGAAATTATTTTTAATTAAATGTAATTTTATAAAACTGCTGTTTAGTTTTATTAATAGATTCACTTTGTTATAAAAAGCTACAAATAAATACTTTTTAAAAAAAATATTTTTAAACAATGCTGTAATACTGTTTCTCTTTAGAAGTTATCCTCCACCTGTTTTCTGTGTTTGCGTAATTTAATCTTTCACTATAGAAACAATCACAGTTGTTTGTTTACCGTGCTTCTTGGGTAATCTTAGAACTGCTAATTCTAATGAGTATCCATTAATAGATTTCATTTCTAGAAGTTGTGTAAATGATGAAAAAGGTAAAAAAAAAAAAAACGTGTAACTTTTTTTAAAATACAAACAAGTACCTGATCTTTTTCGTATATACCTTAAAACACCAGTTTGATGCCTTTTGTACAGAGAAGTGACATTTTAGTAAATTAAATAAAATTTGATATAAATCGCTCCCTCCTCCCAATATTAATGTGCTGTCAGTATATTTTATGCATAGCTATATATATATACGCATTTATAATTTTATAAGTATTTGTGCGCTGTTTTCAAATGAGTTTTTGACAGTTACGGATAGGGCGTTCGACTATTTTTTTTTAACATTTGTAGGAAAATGAGCTTAGTCAGTCCTAAAAGTTATGAAGCAAGGGATCTAATATCAAGTTGTGATGCAATCTTAAGTATCTTGAATAGAAATTTCCATGCCTTGTACGCTTTGTGGCAATGGTAAAATGGTATACTCGTGAACTAAAGGTTTCTCAATCAATTGTCAGCTGAGTAAAATAAAATAAAAACTATCAGTTGAATTCGAGTATTTAAGAGTCAAATAACTCTCGAAGCAAGTAATCATACGATAAATTTATTCATTTTCATAATTTACGGACGTATTTAGTTTATAAAGTAAATAATATTACATTATGTTGCATTATTAATTAAAATATTTATTATTATCATTTTCAAATTATACAGTTTATAAACTTTAAAAAAAAAAAAGAACTATGTATAAAATAATATGTATACTGTATAGTTTTTCCATTTATTTTTTAAATTTAATTTTAAGCTTATGTAATGTTGAGTAAAATTTTAAGCATTTTTAATGTCACATTTAAACTACTAAATGGTTTTTAATACAGACATCCGTCTCCCACATAAACACTAACACATTCCTTTTAGTTTTTGAATCTATAAAACTGTCATTACGATCATTAGTCTCTTTTCTTTAATACTAAAGTTAGAATTTTATAGTTACTTACTACTTATGTTGTATATAAAGCTAGCAAATAAGCTCTTAACAAACTTTGCAGAATATCCCCAATCCCAGACCGGTTTCTGCTACTGGCGTCCTCAGTGAGGTGCTAGGATATTCAAGCATTAGTTTAAAAATATCAGGACAAGCCCAGCACTTTATCTAATGTATAACAACTATTAAGTAGAAATTCTGAAATTTTCAGACATCCATATGTCTTCCCATCCACCTATCTAACTTAAATAGCATATGGGACTGCAAAACTTGTTAAGAGCTTATTTGCGAATTCTTTATATAACATTTGTAATGCAAGCGTATTAAATTAGGTCATATGACATCTGACTTGCTTTTTTTGTAATTTTACTTACTACTTAAATATAAATAAAATTAAAGCAAACTACTACCTATTGATTGTTAGTTTATCATGTATATTTTAATGTTTGACTTTTTAAAATTACGTGGAGCTTACTGGAAATATTGATATGCTTACACAGATATTAAATCCATATGGTCTTAATATATTTCACACAAAGAAATTCAGGAAACAAAAGTATAACACAATTAATGGTTTAAAGGAAAGCTGAAGGTTTATGAATCATCTAGCTCTAGTTCTATCCTTTGGGATACTCCATCTTCTGTGACCTCTTTAAATAATAAGCTAATGGATTATTGTAATTATTATTATTATTTTAGTTATCAAAAGACATCTTGAGTACTCATTTTTGTATTTCATTCAAGAATTATACCTGGCTATCAGAGCATACTCTTCTTTGGCTATTGCTTAACACAGGGGTGGGCAATTGTTTTGGCTCGAGGGCCGCATAGGTTGGTAGAGGGCCGCATCAAGGGCCATTTTGTGGAAGCGAAGGGTAGTGGAGGGCCACACCTTTTTTTCATGACACAATATTAACACACTGCTTTATTCCCTGTATTACCAAAGAAATATTTGTATGTCCATTCTTCATTAAACACATTACATTCATTACCAATTTTACATTTTTTCGGAGGATTCATGGTTTCACTAAAGTTGGAAATGTATAGATTTGCTAATGCAAAGACAAAATTGAAATTAATCAAATCAACTGGAAAAGCACTGCACATCATATCTACACTGTGCATGTGTATTGATGTGGCCATCCTAGTGGAAAATACGAGATGAATATTCGGTTACACAACGGGAAGGAAATTTCAGTCGAAGGCGGATTCTTCTGATTGTCTTGGAGGGCCGTATAAAAACTCTTAGGGGGCCGCATGTGGCCCTCAGGCCTCTATTTGCCCACCCCTGGCTTAACATATTCTTTTTTGGGAGCTTTTATTTTTAATGACATGGATATGCTTTATGTGAATTTAGAAAGATGTTATTAATTTTATACCATATCAAATTAAAAAAAGAGTCAATCATCAAATAATAATTTTTCAGTAAATTATTAATATTTGTGAATATAAACAGAATGTGGCCAAGTGTTATATTGTTAATTTAATACAGGAAGATTAAAAGTTTATGATGAACAAAGAAACAGAAAGCTCTCTTCTAATAATGTTGATAGAGGTAAAGATAAAAATTATGTTGAATGGAATACAGATTCTTACTCATGATAATTAATATGTCAATGATAGTGGAGATTATGTTGAAAAAACAAAATGTTTATATGAGAGTGATTTTAACTCAATTCATAAATAAATATTTATATATATTAATGTATTAATTGCATTTTTATCTTTACTTTTTTTTGTATTTATGTTCTTTGCCAAAGATAAAGCCAGTAATTATCAATTCTCAGCTAAGGAAAATAAAAAAGATATTAATTTGTTTAATTAAATATATCTTGTGCTCACCTATTGCCTTGGATATTGAACATTACTTGACCTCATCTACTGACAAAATAATTTTTATGGATATTGCAAATTCTTTGCCTGAAGGCAAATTGAATAACTAGGCAATAGAGTATTATGACCAAGTGATAATTCTTGATCATCACAACTTTCATTCATTATCAACCCACTGCAGAATAATGATTTTTTTTTTTTCAAGTTTAATCAGTCTCATAGCCTTTCTTTTCCACATTATACCAACAAACTTTATTATTTCATCTATTCTTTTCACATGTGGCCTTTTTCTAGGTTTTTTACATTCTCTTTGGATCCAGTTTAAAACTTCAACTGTTTATCTATTATCTCTTTTGGCAATATGTCCATCGTAGATTCTTTTTTTCGCCACTAATGCAGGTTTTATCTTTTTTAAAAAAAAATTCTTGAATCAAAAGATTTCTTAAATAAATAATAAAAACATTAGATCATTTGCAGTGATAGCTTATCTTTGTCTCTGCCAATCCTTAATAAAAACTTCTTGTCTCTAACAATCCTTAATAAAAACTTCTATCATCTATTCAGGAATAACTGCAAGGCAATGATCACCATATTATGTGAGCATTTGTTGCAAGTTTATAATTGATGGAATATGATGGAGAGCAACAATTAAACAAGTAAAGTTTTCTGCGGAAGAAATATAGCATCACAAGATGTCATATAAACAAACTAAGGACCAATGTGATTTATGTGAATGTATTTATAATTCATATATTGGTTTTTATAATCATAGCAAAAACTCATGATTCATACATTTTTTTATGAATGGATATTATTGGTGATGAAACAGTTAATGTATTCTTTTTTAGAAATTAAAATCTTTGCTTTTAAGTATTGTGCTATATAATATATGACAACTAATAAAGCAAAAACTTTTAATAGACTGAGACTATAACTGATTGACATTAGCATAGCTAGAATAAACAAATCATGATCATTTTTTTGCATTGCATAAACCAAGGAATTATCAGAAATGATCAACCAGCCATGTCAAACTGAACTATGGATTATTCAATCCATAGCTGTTCTTCTCTATATCATATCAACAAACTTCATTATTTTATCCATTATCTCACAAGTTGTCTTTTATTGGTCTTCAACATTTTTTTAGAATCAAATTTATGACTTTATTTGTCCATTTTTTCTCATTTCTATATCCAGTACAGTTCTTTTAGCTTTTTAATTCTATTAATAATATTATTGGAAGCTGTTTATTCTTTCAATCCTGTAATTTGATTTTGATTTGTTCTTGATACCCCCTACATACATTTTTCATACTTTATTATATGGTCAGAAATCG
This sequence comes from Epiperipatus broadwayi, assembly GCA_028023455.1. NCBI lineage: Eukaryota > Metazoa > Onychophora > Udeonychophora > Euonychophora > Peripatidae > Epiperipatus > Epiperipatus broadwayi. The sequence continues at coordinate 6,283,908 of JAQFVV010012440.1, read as the reverse complement.
TTGTCTTGCTTTTATATTAAATGTCCTAATTTCAGATCCATAATTAAGAACTGATTAAAGCACATAGATATATTTTATTTTAATATCAATTTATTTTTACCAAAAGCACTCCATCTAAGTTTTATTCTGATTAATTCCATCCATTTTCTGTTCAAAATATTGTTAGTTGTTAACTTCTTCTAATTAATAATTATCAATCTATTTTTTTTCTTTATAAAAAAATTACTGAATATTATTTTAGTCTTTTTGGCATTTATCTTTAGTTCTACTTTCTTGCTTTCATCCAAGGGCATGCTGACAGTGTGAAATTTGTGCAACACACACAGGCATCAGAATAGTAAAGGTGTCAAAGATTCCAGGCACAGATGAAATACTTAAAGAAAATATTATTTATTAATTACATCAAAATAAATTACATTTTTATTTAAATGTTACTTATATTTTATACATTTATCTTAAATTTGTTTTTATAAAACTGTATTAATTTATGTAAAACTGTATAAGGTGCAATTAGCAAATGGTTTTCTTGTTAAGTAACATAAATTACTTTATTTTTTTTTTGTAATTTTTGCTTTTTGTTCAATAAATTTATAATTAATATATTTTATATTTCACTTTTACTCAGATACATTTTTTATAAAGTGATTTTTTTATTGGGAGAAGGAGTATAAGGGTGCCAATTAAAGTTTTGCACATAGGTGTTGGATATTACTGGCATGCCCCTGCTTCAACTCTTGTAACATTTCCTGAAGTTTTAAAGAATTATTTGCAAAAACAAACTATGATAGTCTCCCAAATTCTAAATTATTTAAATAATTTCAATTCATTAATATTATTTTTTAAGTCTTTTTGTGTAATGAATTCATTGCTGTTACATTTTGATAAATCTTCTTTAGAATATAGTAATAAAAACGATTTTATAGTTTAAAACTGCAAAGGAGATATTTTCATTCACTTTAGATTTTTTTTTGACACATTAAAAATATATTAGAAAAAATAATATCATACTTCTAATAAATCCACGGATGACACTCATTTATATAATAGTAATGATAATTAGAACAAAGTTTTTTTGATCATTTGAATAAAGATACAATAATGGGGATGATGGCTTTTAATGATTTATCCATTCTATTGACTTATTTATAATTAAACAAAGATATCTCTATCTTAGTGAAGTCAAAACAGCCCTTAGTAATTTTAAAAGTAGAATGGTTGCAGTTTTTTATGAAATATTTGGAGCAGTTTAAATATGGTGTTAATATGTTAGAATTTTTTATAAATATATGGAGCCATGAAGTTGTGTTATATAATTTTAAGGATGTATTTTATAAGATTATAGAAAAGTCTACAATAATTATCAATAATATCATTATTATCCACTACCGCAAAGTTACTTTCAGGGTTTTGCAGATTAGATTGCATCATTCAGAGATAAATAATTACCAGAGATACATTGTGGGTTTTAGATAATCAAGAATCTTTGTAGTCATTGTTTTTGTTACCCACCAAGTGCAAGAAAGTGTTTGAATCAAATGAATAATTTATATACAACTTTTATTAATTCAATCAAGGTTTTGATTCATTTACTTGAACAGATCTGTAGCAATGTTTGATATGGAAGTTTAACTCTTACATGATGGAATAAGAGGAAACAAGGTTTTGATTCATTTACTTGAACAGATCTGTAGCAATGTTTGATATGGAAGTTTAACTCTTACATGATGGAATAAGAGGAAACATTATTGTTGTTACCATGGAATAGGTCTGAGTTATTTGAAATAAAATTTGTTTTAAATAATAAAACTTTACTATTTTGACTTCTAGATTTACAATATGCTCATAATGAATTTGCTAATCTTGCCAATTCAAAAGAGCTTCACAGAATATGCTTAATGTTTTAAATGCAACCTATAAAGACTGATTTCATAGTTAATACTCAAATCCTTTTTCAATCAGTGATGGAAGTAAAATCTTTAGCAATATTTAGTTAAATGGTTATCACCTTAAAATATAAATATCAATTTAAACATCTTGGCAGTTTGTAATTAGAAAGACAGACTTAGATATTGAGATGCAACACAACTTCCAATATACCACTACTGCATTTAACAAGTTAAACATATCAATAATATATTGCTGTGACTAAATTAATTGTATATAGAAATATTATTTTATCCACTGTAGTTAATATATCTGTATTGACACAATAGCATCTTCAGTTGACAAAAACTGATGTATATAGCAAAGTGTCGAAAATAATATTTTATTTACCCTATGTGGTTAATATTCTTTACAGTCTGATTTTAAGACTAGGCTGTGAATTTATTTGTAGTTAGTTGATTTCTGAGGTTACTAAAATATATAAAATTCTAAACTAATTTTTATATCTGTATAGCTGATTTTATTCTTAAGGAATTTTAAGTTTTTAAGTCATCAGTTTGGCTAGCATAAGGTTACTGAATGTATGCAATATGCAGAGTCGTCTGTATGAATGATCCTATAATTGTAAATCTTTCAAAGAATTCTAAAAAAATTAGTTACATTAACATTTGATAACTGTTTTCTTTCAAATGATGATTTAGATAAGATAGATGTGATTGTTGTATAAGACCTTAAAAAAATTGTTCGATAAGTTGATTGTGGATGTACTTTTATATAATGATTGTAGAATTAATGAATTGGATTGGTATTTAAATTAAGATTTAATCTATTAGCATTCTATAGCTTTTAATTCTATATCCTTATTGCTACTGAGAATTTGAATCTATGCAGTAGAAAATAAAGAGACTCATCAAAGGGATTAATTGCAATAAAGAAGTCAAAATTTCAGAACTAAAAATTTGAAATCCTTGATAAACAATGTATTCGAAGTGATATTTCATTTTAATGGCTTCCACTTGATGATTTTTCTCTATAATAACCCTGCTTTTAAGTAAAATGGGCATATACTTTTTAATCAAATTCATTCTAATATCAATCATATTGATATATCTAGGAATTTTTTAATGTGGATAATCTAATAAATATGTTACAGTATTGTGTGATTTAATAATTTTATGTTATTCTAAATGGAATCTACATATGATGTCTGAAAAGTTGCAAATATTTTATTTAAAAGACAAAATAGAAGTGATTAAACTCAGTTAATAAGGCATCTTTATGACTTTTATATTTTGTAAGCTATAGTTGGCTTGACAAACAGTACTATTATGAATAATAAAAAATTGTTAAAAGAAATTAAAAGTGCTACTTTGTCATTACCAAATCAATTAGAAAACACAACTCTATTGTGAAAATGTGGGGCAGGGAATTAATGATATAAATTAAATATCAAACCAGTTATAACATTCTTTTAAATTAAGTCATTATCTAGGATGAAGTTTTAAATGTGTTTAATTCCATGACCCTAATGAGTTGGTCAAAGCTGGTTTTAGATAATAAAAAAAAAAAAATCAATCTTTATAGTGTCATAATTTAAAGTTAATCTGATGCAGAAGCAGCAGAAAGTTTTCTGCTTTTGTTTGCCAACATCAAGTTTAATGCACTAAATAACCAATTTTTAAAACAGTTTTATATTGAAAAAAGATGTCATATTGGACCCTCTTAGCTAAATTAAACATGGCAATAATGAGATTTAAAAGGTTAAACTTATTTTCATAATAGAGACAAATGCATATACTATGTTATGGAACTAAAGCCTGCATTAAGGTCAATATTGAAAATCCTAGAACCTTGAAGAATTATGCATAAGGTAGTTTATTTATATATTGTAAACAAACTCCAAATCCTGGATGCATGGTGAGCTTTTTTAACCTGGTTTATAAAATATTTTAAACCTTCAGTTAAGAATTATTGTAGAAAAAATAAACTACCATTTAAATTTTTGCTTTTGAATTAGCTTTCAAACATTTGGATTATGTTATTACACTTGAAGAATAAAACAAATTAATAATGTTTGGAGTGACTTTACCATCCTTGATATAATCAAAATCATAGACAAATTAAAAAAAAAAACATCTATGATATGATTGGAAGAATCTCATTCCCTTATGTGATGATGGCTAGACAATTAAAATTAGAATTCAGATCTGAAGATATTTTAAAATGATTTATTCACATGTTGACTTAACAAAGAATCTTTCTGATTGAAGAGCAGAGGAGACTTTTCTATGAAAAGGACCATCCTAACAAGAATTCATTATTTCAAAAGAAATAGAGAGGTCTTTAAGTCTCTTGAAAATATGACAACTTTTAAAATAATAGATCATACTTTTGTAAAATCATCTAAAGTTAATGCTAACATCACAGTGCATTATTTTCTTCAATAAAACTTTTAAGAAAGAAGATGTAGGACAAAGTTTATTGTTATCATGTATCAAGTAAGCATTTTCCACAGAAACAGCAGCCTTGCCATTATCTTCAATTGAATTTCTTCATCAAAGTCCATTGCCAAAATGATTAAAATTTATTTTTGCCCATTGCTATAAAGAAATATATATTTTAAGGCTAGAAAAATATTTATTTTATCTTCATATTACTGGGGGGAGTTTTTAAGGAAAAAAAGATTATATCAATATAAAGTAACTAGTTAATTAAAAAATTTAGTTGTTTGTGATAATATTTTTTAATTTTTAAAAAAAAAAAAAAAAAATTTCTAATTTTATTTAGAAATGTTTATATGGTTGTGTTAATAAAATATAATAAGCCATCAAATATGAATACTTATTGACATATAATACTGTAAATAAAATATTATTTTGCTAAAATAACTTTTAATCTATCTTATATAATTTGGGAATGGAAAGAAAGACTTAATTCATTCAACAACAAATTTCATTTAATGGAGGATGGGTTGTTCTCATTTGACATTATTGTGAGATTCTACTATATATATATATATGCACATACAATATTGATCATAAATAATACATTTATATAAAGATTTAGACCTACTCCATATACATTTTTATACAGAATTAAAGGGGGATTTGAACACAGACTTTCAAGCTTTCTACAGCCATCCACTCTATCCCCTTTAATTACATCTAGATTAAGTATATACATTATACTTGTATTTCAGTATTACATATTCATATAAAACAAACATCAATGATTTTATCTGTAAATCAGAAAGTTTATGGGCATTTAGGATAAGCACCATCAATCACATGCATAATATCTAAATGATATTTCAATTTCTGACAAGTATAGTGTAGCATGTTCACAAACAAATTCCATTGATTGTGGCTATGATTCATGACATGTTAATCATAGGATTGTTATATATATGATTTTTGATAAATTTTCAACAAAAAAAAGACCAAGATATGTTGGCAGATGATCATGAGAAAAAAAAATCTAATGCTGCAGTGAGCAATTTTTTTAGTAATCAGAAATGAATTTAAGAGATATGCTTTTAAATTGAAGATGGCTCAATATTTCTGCAGTGCACATTTATTTTATTTTGGATTAAAGTCCTGATATTAATATGTGTATACAATAAAAGCATAAAGCTAAACGAATCAAAATTATCCCAAATTCACAACTCAAACAGACTAGCCAGAAAATAAATTCAAAGCACAACCAATGGTTTCACTGGTACAATCAGACTTCTTAAGTGCAAAGAACTGCAAAACAACATATTTAAACTAAATATTACCCACAATTTCACTTACCTCCCATATACTCTTAATATTGAAAGAACATTTAAGTAAGTTAATTGCTTCAGAATCATAAATTTTTAATAACAAAGATTCTTTAATTCTTTTTTTTTTATTTAATTTCTCTCAAAGAAGATAACCTTAGCTTTATCAAAATTAATAGTGACTTATATATTTTTCATGGATATATAAAGCAGAAGTAAGATATTTATTTCTAACCCTGCTTTTATGTATCTTTATTCTTTCATTTAAACTCAAACTATTCTGACCTACATATTCCTTCTTACAAAGCAAGGGATAATATATATTACTCGACAAATAATCTTTCTATCAGAAATTTCCTTTGTATTATTTAATAAATTATTCAATATAATACCCCTTTTCCAAACAATGTTTTTATTTCCAAACAAATTAATATTTTTATATACAATTCTATAAGAAAATGGTTTAAATGGCAAAGAAATAAAATCATATTTTTCTTTATCCTTTACATCATTACAAATATTATTATTATTTTTTTTTAAGTGTCATAGCATCGGCCGGGACGCGAACCCGCAACCTGGGCAATTGCCTGCAAGTGCAAGGCAGTCGCGCTGACCTCTCGACCACCAATGCAAGACTAAATATTATTATTATTATTAAATAAAAATACTTTTAACAAATTTACCAGAGTAGCCAATACTCAAATAATCTTTATAAAATTGATATTTTTGAAACAAAACTACCCCGTTAGAATTTTTTAATCTCAAAAGTCATTTTTATAAAGATTATTTGAGTGTTGGCTATTCGGATAAATTTGTTAAAAATATTTTATTTAATAGTAATAATATTTGTAATGATGTAAAGGGCAAATAAAAAATATGATTTTATTTCTTTGCCATTTAAATTGTCTTCTTATAGAATTATATGTAAAAATAGTAATTTGTTTGGAAATAAGAAAATTGCTTGGAAAAGTGTACTATTTTGAATAATTTATTGATTAAGTTTCAGTTGGAATGATGTTTAGTAAATTCTAGAAAATTTCATCAGCGTCATTCATTCTAGAAAATTTCATCAGCGTCATTCATTCAGACATTGTATATAGTAATTTAAAGTGACCATTCTATCGTCATGCCTTCTGTGCCAGTACTTCAGATTTGCTCATATATAAATATTTGAGTCATAGGAATAAGAGGGATTCTTTTTATTCCTGCATAAATTCTATATATTGTATTGGTCAGAGGGTATTCATTTATTATTTAACACTCGCAAAGCATTTGCACAATTGGCTTGAAAGGCCGATATAAATGTAATTACAATTATATACAGACGCTATAAAAATAAATGCTTATTTATATAAGTAATACAAAGGAAATTTTTGATAGTCTATTCCTGGAGTAGTGTATATTATTCCTTGTTTTTGTAAAATGGTATATATGTCAGAGTAGTTTGAGTTAAATGAAAGAATAAAGGTACATAAAAGTAGGGTTAGAAATAAATATCTTACTTCTGCTTTATATATCCATGAAAAAGATACAGGCTACACTATTACCTTTGATCATGCTAAGGTTATCTTCTAATGAGAGAAATGAAATAAAAAGAAGAATTAAAGAATCTTTATTATTTAAAAGTTATTTTAATATTAAGGGTGTATGGGAAATAAGTGGAATTGAGGGTAATGTTTAGTTTAAATATGCTGTTATTTTGTAATTTTTTACACTTGAGAAGTCTGCTTGTAGCAGTGAAACCATTGATTGTGTTTTAAAGTTGTTATTGTTGTTGTGTTTTTTTTTTTTTGGCTAGTCTGGTTGAGTTGTGAATTTGTGGTAATTTTCATTATTTAATGACTAGTTTAGCTGTATGCTTTTAATGTTGATATATAAATAAAAAAAATAAGAAAGTGTACAGGGGTGATGTGGAGAGGAGAAGCTAAAGATCGGAGATGGATTAAACTTGGAGAGACTTTCATCCTGCATTGGATTGACAAATGGTTAGTGATCATGATGATATATATATATATATTGTAATCTTTTACTTTGATAGCTTTTCAGAGAATAATTTAAATTTCGTATAATGGTCAAAATTTTAATTTTATGATGTATCTAATTGTATTAATAGTTTATTAAAAGCTTAATTTATATAATATAATCGTAAGACTCAATTTAACCAGCAGACATCTTTTATAATAGTCCATGCATACTTTAAATGACATTTTTTTCAACTGAGTTGTGAATTTTGTGGTAATTTTGATTAATATGTGTATACCATAAGGTTACTACTTATGTATGTGCGCATTAAAAATTTTAAATATCTGATTGCATTAGTAAATATTTACAATCAAATGAATAGGAAATGTCATTTTACAAGTCATTCATGGGAAATTTTATGAATTTATTTCCTTTGTTAATTTTTACTTATTAAAACTTTTTATGTTTTAAAAACATTCTAACCAAGTATTTCATTATAGTGAACTATAATTATCCCTTAATTAGAATTTGCTTTTTGAAAACAAAAAAAATAGATTTTTCAAGTTTCGTCCCTCTATACATAATGGAGTTCATTAACAGCCGCATAAGAAACTACTATATAGCAGGGGTGGCCAACTTTTGTGTTTATAAGATCTACTTTTTATTTTTAAAATGTGTTGCGATCAACTTGTTGTCGTAGACGTAGTCTAAGTGGAGGGAAGTGTGAAATACATACTATTTTTATATATCTACCTAGCAAAAAATAACAATTATTTAACGGGCCAAAAACTCATGTCCGGAGGAATTAACATGAGTAATTATTAACAATATTTATTAATTCAAATTAGCAACATTAAATCAAGATTAAAAATATTATTTTTAATAATGATACGGCTTAATGGACTTCATCTATCTAGAATTGAAAAAAAAAATAGAACAAAAATAACAAAAAAAAAAACTTGAAAATCTTGACTTAATTTGTTTCATTCACTAACCGACAGCTTTTGCCAGATTGGCCTCGCGATCGACCAAAAATGGCTCACAATTGACTTGCTGGACACCCCTGCTATATAGCACAAGCTAGTATAAAACATTTTACGCATCATACACTCTTTTTCATATTAGGGTCTATGCTATTAAACCTTTGCAATGAATGAGGTTCAGGCAGTAGATGATAGTTGTTAGTGAAAAAAAAAAAAAATTTTTTTATAGCTTTTATGGAAGCATTTTATTATTTCAGACTCTTATTAATCAAAAGATTCTTCACAATTTTTTTATTAGCAAATGAAGATTAAAGTGACAAAAATGTTTTCCATTTATTATTGCGATTATATAATATTTAAATACAAGTATAGAATATATGTACTTAAAGTAGATATAAACAGAGAGTATTTGAACTCAAACTTTCAAGCTTTCTTCAGTCATTCCACTCTATCTCATACAAAGATACACTTGATCACATACATGTGGAAATAATAAAATCATCTCTTTGTTTGTTGTGTGTATCGTTGTGTGAGATGGAGTTGATGACTGAAGCAAGCTTGAAAGCCTGAGTTCCCATACTCTCTAATTATATATTGCGATTATAACAAAATCAGTATAAATTTAAAAAGTGTAGAATGATGAAACTTGAAAAACTGAATTTTTTGTGTGTTTTGTTTTTAAAAAGCAAATTCTAATTGTTATAAAGGATGATTTTAGGAAGAAATGAATCTTCTGAGAATTGAAAATAAGAAAATTATATATATATATATATACTTATTCTTTAAATGATCAAATTTCACTATTATTCCTTTCTGCTCTATTTCATTTGCTAAACGTCTGTAAATTAAAATATTAAAGAAATAAAATATCATACAATTAAACTTGGTTTGCCATTTTCTCACAGCTTCTTCAATCCTGATATTTTTCCTTCCTTTGAACTCAGAGTGTCTTTATACATGCATATTTTTAATTATCCTAGGCAGGTTTTTGTAGATAGAGATTTCTTTTCTGTAAACATTTTCACTGATAGTGATTAACCTTGAATTTACTTTTATTAATAAATACATAAATAAGATTAACTTGATATGGTACACATTACTACCACCTATTTAATTTTATAAAACATGATCACTTAACTCCACCAGTTGTGGATATTAATATAGTAGAATTTCTAGTTTATGATCCTAAGTATTATAAGAAAGAATAAATATTAAATTTAAATATATTGCTATATCATACTTCTGGCTCATATTTATAATCTAAATTAATCCCAAGATATGTATGTGTAGATGTAGACATTAATGTTATTTGAATTATGCTAAGAAACAGATTAAAAAACTTCATTAATTTAAATATTTATGACATGGCAAATGTTACCTAAATGAATTTTTATTAAGATGTGCTTTTAAACTATTCCTTTATTCAAATATGAAGCAATGATAATTAATTGTTTAATTTACTTGGGCTTCTGAAAAGAATTTATTGGAATACCCATTGGCAATCAGCATGTTAAATAAATTTGTTTCTAGATTAATAAAAATAATTTGATATTAGGAATAATGAAAGAAAATAATAATTAATTTTTGTATGGTGACATGTTAAGTTATTCACTGAAAAGTAGCTTTGTCTAGAATCTTTCACAAAACACAACTATGATCAAATTGTTGAAACAGAATGTTGGCAGTAACTTATAGTGTCAGTATCTGAAGTTTAAAATTCATTGCTGACAATTTTCAATATTTTTAACAATTATTAACATTTATTCTTGTTTATTCATTCTGTATAACATATTTTACATAATTAATGTTTTTAATAAAAATTTAAACTAGAATGATGTAGTTGTTTTCATGGTCATATATAAAGATAAGCAGTTTTTATCTTGTTATATATTAAAGATGCTTTAATATTACTTAAAAAAAAATACAAATAACACAATTCAGTTTAGTTATTAAAAAAGGTTATAAGAAAAAAAAATCTATACTATTTAATATTTGATTGAATATAAGGGTAATTTATATACTTAAGAGTTATATAAGTGATTTAAACACAAACTTTCAAGCTCCCTTCAGCTATCTACTCTATCTCATACCATTGATACTCCAATATATGTATTCTATGCTGAACCAGCATTCATCAGTTGGTTCAGATTATCATCTCTCACACATATATATCATTAGTGCTCAGTTTATATTAAGATAGCCAATCTTCAAACTTTAATGGACAGGCTTCAATTTACTCCAACTCTTCAGCCATCTGAACCATTAAAAATATGATGATGGAATGCCCTAATCCCTTTGATGCCAATATTTTTGCAATGCCTCTGTTGACTTTAAGTCACTGTGACTCCTCATGTATAGGACCTTATCTATTTAAATACATAGAAGAGGGATGGACCGGATACAGGCTGAATCTGTAATATTTGATTGAGTGTAATAATCAGAGTTTTAGATGTAATTATTCAAGGAATTTAAACACAGATTTTCAAGCTCCTTTTAGCTATCCTCTCTATCTCGTGAAACCAATACACATGGACCACCTACTGTGATAAAGATAAATGATCTCCAATATAAAATTTCATGCTGAACCAGCACTAATCAGTTTATCCATAGCATCATTGCCCATACATATGTAATTAGTGCTCGGTTATACTGTTAGCAAATCTTCAAACTTTAATGGACACGCTTTAATCTACTCCACTCTCCAAGTCTTATGCCATTCATATCATTGAAAATCTAATGAAGGAATGCCCTAAAACTTTTGATTCTAATATTATTGTAATTCCATTCAGCATGAAATATGTATATTGGAGATCATACATCTTTTTCACATGTGTGTGGTCATGTGAGATAGAGCATATAGCTGAAGGGATTTTGAAAGCCTGTTTAAATTTCTTACATAATTACATCTAAAACTATCTTAAGTATATAAATTATACTTGTATCAATCAAATATTACAGATTCAGCCTTTATCCTGCCCATCTCTCTTCTGTGTATTTAAATGGATAAGGTTCTATTCATGATGGGGCAGAGTGATTTAAAGTCAACCTGGGCATTACCCTAATTTTGGCATCAAAAGGGATTAGGACATTCTTTCATCAGATTTTCAATGGTATGGGTTGGCTGAAGAGTTGGAGGGTGGAGTAGATTGAAGCCTGTTTATTAAAGTTTGAAGATTTGTTATCTTAATATAAACTGAGCACTGACTATATATATATGGGAGATGATGATCTGGACCAACTGATGAGTGCTGGTTCAGGACAAAATATGTATCTTGGAGATCATTTATCTTTTTCACATGTGTGTGGTCATGTGTATCAATTGTATGAGATAGAGGGGATAGCTAAAGGGAGCTTGAAAGTCTGTGTTTAAATCCCATATATAATATTATTCCTATTTAAATAAACTAAGTATAAAATTTCATTATAATACACATTATATTTTTTAACTTATTAAAAATCAAAATATTTTCAATAATAGAAGTAGAATATCAATAAAATATACATAAAATGTGGGATTTATTTAGAGTCCTTTGCAACATCCACACATCCTGCTATATCTTAACCTGGATTTGAATCCATATTGAGTAAACATTAAAATTTTTCAACAGGCTTAGAATTTTTTTTTTTTTTAGATAGTGGGTTGTTGGAAAGGTTTTTGCCCTACAGTGAATTATTTAAAATACTGTTTTATCTTGATTTTTATTATATATATATATATATATATATATATATATTGTACCCTCCTCCCCCGTCTCCTCTCTCACGCGTGCACTCCATAGAAAACAATCTATAACAATGTTTAAAATATATTCCGGGTTCTCTCTCTAGCTCAGTCTTAACAAAATGAATGAAATTAATTTATTAAAATGATTACTACTAACTCTAAACCTTAAAATATAAATACAGTTATATTATTAAAAATTTATTATTTTCATGAGACATGGAGCGACGACACGGGGAGCGAGACAGACTACATTGAGATATATCCACATGATACTATCCCAATGGCATAAGAACACTATACTAAATAATCAACTTATGGTATTCTTATGACTTTCCAAGCTCTTTGCATTACGATTAAGATAATAATCATATCTTATTATTCTTTGTAATAATAATCTAGCTCAATTAAATAATTTAAGTAAATAAATGAAATAAAATCAAATCAAATAAATCTCAGGTTCATAAATTACATTTAAACTGATTTAAATTACGGTAGTAAACTATGAGAAGGGAATTTTATGTCATAAATTCACTACGTAACAACTAACAATAATAAATTAGAATAATGATAATAATAGTATAATGTAATCCTATTTCTTCTTAAATGAAATAAATAAATAAATATTACGTTCGTGGTAGTATTTGATAATCTGACACTCAAAATACGTGTTGTAATATTAGCATATAATTTATTTTAATATTGTGGCAACCAACTTATGACCAATAAACGATATAATTATAATCCTTTAATTTTATCATACAAATAAATTTTCCAAAAATTATTATAACACTTTTATGTTTATCTACTTTGTGCAAAATTATATGTCTGTTGCAATTATAAATGTGTATTGCGATATCATGCATTCTATGTGGAGAAATAATTAACTAGGACACGAAGTTTACAAATAAATTTACAACATAGTTTATTAATAATATTACAAATAACAATATTTACATTATGTACATCGGATATCCCTATTTTCCTGTTACAAAATTACTTTACTAGTTTATCTCTTAACATTAAATTTCTACTTATTTTATTTTTAACTCTTATACAGTATTATTATTACTAGATATCTGATTTTAGTTTAGCTTGTTACAAAATGTATCTATCAAGAATTATCATTAATACTTTATATCTCTATTAATTTTAAAAATTATATTTTTACAAATTTTTTTACCTTATACAAAATCATAAAATTCTATTTTTATATTATTCGTATGGAATCCTAAAGATTCAAACCCTTCTTGACATTTTGATGTTCCGTTTTATTATTGACCATACAATAATTATTAATCCAATACTTATCCAAGCCTTTGCTTCGTATGGTAATTACACTCATTAACATATCATGCACAAATACATATGTCTGTTACACATTTTCTTTAATCATTTCTTAACCAACATGCAATCTCTATTTTAACATATCATATAAACTATTAAATTTTTATTATCACTTAGAACTTTGTTTTAGATTTCTCTTAAAAAAAAATCTTATATTCTTTTCCGAATTATTTTTAAATTATATCATATGATTCTTCATCTCTTTATGACATTTATACTCTCACTTTTAAAATAACAATTCTAACTCATTCTAGTAAATAAACTATTCTTACATAACTACAACATAGCCTCATTTCTATTTTATGTATCATTTCTATAAAAATATCTTTCTGACGATGTATATTCATGAAACAAGGATAGCGAAAATAGATGCGCAGGATCAAAACAACTAGAATATTATCCGTCATAAAACTTGACAATGATGGCACAGTGAATTTAAAGAACACCATAGAGGAGTGACCTTTATCTGTCTATCCACCTCTACTATAGGAGTGATGCTAAAGCTATTTCTTCAGCTTTATAAAACATCAAAAAGTTTAAAAATACGCAAAGACACTGTCCAAAATTATATGTGTTCAGTGATAGGACTTAGTTAGCTATACTGAAATCACACAAAATACTATGATCCAAATATTTGATTTTTCTGATTTCTTGGCAAAAAAACATCATCTTGGTTTCCTTTACACCAGTACTACCAAGTCACTATCCGATTTTATTTCTCTAGATTTATCTATGCAGTACATCGACAAATTTCTGTCTACATTTCTAACAATAATAAAATTCATTTTTAGTTCAAACTATACAGCTATTCTTAAGAAAATCTTTTACTACTTATCTCGTATATTTATAATATACCAACTATTTTAAAATTATCTGAAGATTTTGCAACATAAAAGTTCAAAAGAATCACATAATTATTATGATACTTATTATTAATTATATTTTTAAAACAACTTATTGCATGCACATTTAAAATTACTACTATCTCAAATATATGTCTTAATGTTGGATAAAATGTGTACTTATAATTTAAAACTTTCATACATCATTCTTCATTAATAGATGACCTAAAAAAAATACATTATGCATTATCAATAATATCACAATTACCAAAACGATCTCTATCTTCTTGATCGTATTCTGAAGGCTTCACCATTCCATTACTTCTTGTAGATATTTAAAACTTCCATACATACATTTTATTTTTATAATAATATTTCTATCATTCTATTAAGCTATTATATTTAAATCTAATTATTCTTAAATTCATGTTTATATGTTTCCCTAAGCTAATATAGAATTTTTATATTTTAAATACAATCAAATAAAAATATTAAATTATATTTACGATACTGCTTTGTCGAACTTGCTTGAAAATTGTTCATAGTAAAGCTAAAAAAAATATATATACTTTATTTTTTTTTCAGTCACTTAATGTTCTATTTAAAAAAATAACTCTGTTTAATAATCTTCATCGACGATGATCCTTAGTTTTCTCAATATTTTATACACTTATTAATTCTTGATATCTCCTTCAACATAGTCTGCTAGCTTTTTCCCGCGCGTCTGGTTTCCCCCGATGCATCTTGTAGATATTTATTTAAATCTTCAATAATTTTCTATTTCCATGGATCCATTTTATTTAGTCATTTAATCTTAGCTTTCTTTGATCAAACATTTTTTTCCATTAAATTCTTTGTAATATTTTTTCATTTCTCTTATATAAAGTTTTTTCGGCTCCTCTCAATAAAATACTTAATAGCACTTTTGTATTAGTCTTTAACTTTTCCTTTACTTTAACATTCTGGAATTATAGTTTTAATAATGTTTTCTTTACAAAATAAACATTCTTTCTCCACCGTTATTTTTCTTGATAATAGAACGCATATTAAAATTTTGTTCATAGAGAAGTATAACTTAGTTTTAAAGATAGCTCTGTAAATTTATCGTCATAAATTGTTCTTGACGACTAGCAGCTTCTTTTTCAGAGTTTCACATATCGTCCCAATTGTATTCCTTTCAGTTATAAGATTAAGTTTCAGGTTGAGCACAACTAAAGTGGCATTAAAATGATTTCTAATTATTTTTCTTTCAGCAATCACTTTAAATATTTTTTCTTGTACTTCCATGTTACTGTAGGCTTTCTGGTTAAATTTGAATAAAATTTCCTGGTAAGATAAACTTAAAATTAGCAATACATATCTCTGTAGTCAAAATATATTATATGTCACAGAATAACTTTTAGAATAAATCCGAAATTATAAATTTATACTACTGTTCAGCTACGATGTTACCAGCTATCAAATTTTGTTACTTTCCCTTTCACTTACACATTACTTCTCCCGCTCTGTATAATTATTAGATTTTTGTCTGTTAATTTTACATCCTTTGATTGGTTAATATTTATTTTAGCGCGAACAGTTTATTCATTTTATTTTGATAACAGAATGTATGTTCTAAAATTAAGAATTGATGACGTAATGTCTGGAATATTTATACCAATATTTTTAAATTCAATTATAGTTTTTATAAAAAAAATTATCTAAGCTTTAAAATAATTATTAAAACAATATTTAATATTTTTAACTTTCACTTTAAAGATCGATGGCAATTATATCTAGTTTTAAATTCACACAGTTTATTATTATTTTAACAAGAGTGTGTGTGAAGGCATATAATATACGGTCACGTGTCTACTAACTTTATAAAATGATTTTTATTTACGTCTTGGTTTAAATTACCAAAACTGATATATTTTATAAAAAATTTAGAAAATAATTTTAAAATGTAGAACTAAATATAATTCTCACCATCCCACAGTTTATTAATAAATTATACTCTATTAAATTTGATTATTAAATACAATTATAACATTACATTTCATTTATTTAATTTATTAGTTTTAAATATTATACTAAATAATTGATATACTTTTAACTATCTATAGCTGTATTATTTTATATGGCCAGCTTTCACAACCATAAGCAATGATATGATTAAGCTTTATTTAATTGTTTTCTTTTAAAATAATTTATTACACTGTTACCTACCAGGTATTTTAGCTTTAAATTGTATTATAAAATTTACTTATCCCATTATTATTTATATATCTTACAAATATAACTCAAAATTTAAAATTTTTTAATAATTGACCTCTTTACCCTACCTATGACCTACAGACAAGGGCACAATATATATATATATAATAAACTAACTGAATAAAATTAAATGCATAAGAAATGGAAAATGTTCAAACTAATTCTAACTTTTTTTTTAAAAAAAAAAAAAAAGTAAATAAATTTAATATGTGTTTAGAACATTTGGCTTAGTGATTAAGATCTTCACATGCTTTAAGTTAATTTTACATTCATCATCAACCATTATCAATCCACTGCAGGATGAAGGTCTCTCCAAGTTCAATCCATCTTTTCCTATCTTTAGCTTCTCTTCTCCACATCACCCCTGCACACTTTCTTATTTCATCCATCCATCTCACACGTGGTCTCTTTCTGGGTCTTTTACAATCTCTTGGAATCCAGTTTAAAATTTCAATTGTCTGTCTATTATCATCTCTTCTATCAATATGTCCAGCCCAACTCCACTTTAGTCTTTTAATTTTTTCAATGAAGTCAGTTACACCTGTTTGTTTTCTTACCCATACATTGTGTTTTCAATCTCTTCTTGTTACTCCCAACATGCATCTCTCTATACTTCTTTGACTGGTCTGAAGTCTCTGTATTGCTCTTCTATTAAGTGTCCAAGTCTCAGATCCATAAGTAAGAACTGGCAAAACACATTTATTAAAAAACCTTCATTTTCAAACACATAGGCGTATTTCCTTTTAGTATCAAGTTATTTCTACCAAAAGCACTCCAAACAAGTTTAATTCTATGATTAATTTTATCCATTATGTTTCCATCTGTATTAATAATATGACCAAGGTATTTGTAACTGTTAACTTCTTCTAACTCATCATAATCATTCTTTATTTTCATATTTTGAGAAAATCTATTAAACATTACTTTAGTCTTTTTAACATTTATCTTTAGTCCTACTTTCCTACTTTCATCTGATAACTCCTGCAACATTTCTTGTAACTCTAAAGCATTATTTGCAAAAACAACTACATCATCTGCAAAATCTAAATGACTTAAATAATCTCCATTTATTTTCACTCCTTTAGCTTCCCACTTTAATCCACAAAATACTTCTTGCAGCACTGCTGCAAAAAGGTTTGGAGATATGGAGTCACCCTGTCTTATCCCCTTTTCAGTGTTGATTTTCCTACTATCATTATGTAATCTAATTGTTGCTGTTGCATTTTTATAAATATTCTTTAAAATATGACAATATCCTGGATCTACACCTTGCTGATCCAATGCTTTAATCACTGAAGAAATGTTTATAGAATCAAATGCCTTTTCATAATCTACAAATCCTAAGCATAATGGCAACTCATATTCATTTGTCCTTTCTATTACTTCTCTCAATACCTGGATATGATCTACTGTACTAAAACCACTTTTAAATCCAGCTTGTTCTCTTGGTTGGTGGAAATCCAGTGTTTTCTGTAGACGAGTTATAATTATCTTAGTAAAAATTTTGTATAAAACTGATAAAAGACTGATAGGTCTGTAATTTCTAATATCTTCTTTATCACCTTTTTTAAATATTAATATTAATACTGCATTCTTCCAATCATCTGGTACATCTTTATCATTTAGACATTTAATTTTACATTTTAATGTTTAGTAAATAGCTCAATCGTTACAAAACATTGGATAAGAGAATAAGAATGAAATCTATGTATAAATTCTCATCCATTTTGTGCACATATATATATATGTTTGTTGAAGATGAGATCTCTCCATCTACCACACAAACATACACACATGTGTGCACATTTATATATATGTGTGTATATAGTAGATAGAACAGTGCTTAATATTTATATTAATAACTTTTTATATGTATAGTATTGGTAATTTTGATAATTGATCTATATATTCTTGCAGTGGGATTTGATTATAAAATATATCATCATTTTCAATCATTATCAATCCACTGCAGGATGAAGATCTCTCCAAGTTTAATCCAATTTTTATACTTCATAGTTTTTCTTCTGTACATCACACTAAGTTTTTGTTATTTCAACCATTGATCTCATATTTTCCTCGTTTTTTTTTATAATTTCTTGGGATCCAATTTAAGACTTCAACTTTACATTTACTACTGTTTTCTAAAAATATATTCAGTACAGCTTCATTTCCATCTCCTCATTTTTTGAATGATGTCAATGTTATCTGTTTGTTCACTCACCCAAATATTTACTTTCAATCTCTTCTTGTTACTCCTAACATATATCTTATCATACTTTGTTGAGTGGTTTGAAGTCTCTGTATTGCTCTTCTAATAAGTGACCAAGTCTCAGATTCATAAATAAGAACTTGTAAAACACATCTATTAAAAGTCTTCCTTTTCAAACAGATATATTTTCTTTTAACATTGTTATTTTTAGAAAATGTATTCCATCCAATTAATTCTATGATTAATTTCATCCATTATGTTTTTATCAATATTAATAATCTAAAAAAAATATTTTTAATTGTTAATTTCTTCTACTTCATAATTGTTAATCTTTATTTCTATCTTCTAAGAAAATCCATTAATCATTATTGTAGTCTTTTTGGTATTTATCTTTCTTTTAGTCCTTTTTCATTACATATATATTCTTCCATCTTCAAAATTATTTGCAAAAACAATCACATTATTTGCAAAATATAGATAATTTAAATAATTGATCTCCATATATTTTTATTCATTTAACTTCCCTTTTAATCCAGAAAATACTTTTTGTAAAACTGTTGAATAAGAGAAAAATAGTCTGATTAATAAAATTGGAGATAATATTATGAACTATATGGAAGAATTTTTCATACAAAGAATTATTTTGTAATAAATATCAGAGAAGTAAAATAGCCCATAACAGTAGCATTCCACTAGAATGACTAGTGGTATTAATATTTAAATAAGATGAAAAAGAAAAATCAGTGAATTATAAATATATTAGTTTTATATTTCTTAAAAACATTATAGAAAAAATCAGCTAATAAGGATTTCATTTTTAATTATATTTAATTGATTTAGTTCTGTAAGCATATCTGCTTTGATTAAAACTTTGGAACATCATGATTTAAACGAATGGTACTTAAATTTTGAAGAATATTTATCAAATCGCTACAGCAATTAATGCAGAACACTGAAAAGTCCATGACAGGTTTAATTCATTTCTTCAAAACTTTTACTGTAATTTTGCAAGAAGCAAATAATGTTTCTGAACTGTAGAAAATATTTTCTGAACTATCAGATAAATACAACAACAACAATAATAATAATAATAATAAAATATTATATGAATGAATCTAACATTTGGATTGCAAAATGTATAGCCAAATATGGAAATTAGATATGAAAATTAACAAGGAAATATTAGAATCTAAATACATGGGAGAAAAAGTAAATATATTTCTGATAGTATTGAAGAAATTAAAAGCATATGTAATGGTCATTTTTTTGGAAGAGATGACAATGATTGAACAACTGAAATTTTAAAGTTGATACCAAGAGTTTGAAAATGGAAGAAATCTGTATGTGAAATATAAAGATGAGATAAAGAGATTTATTGGGATGATGTGAAGACAAGAAATTGGAGATGATGGGAACTGGATATCACTTACATATTTTAAACCTGCAATAGATTGATAATAAGTGAAAGGAATACAGGATATGCACTTTTATACATTTTTTAGGTTTTCAAGAATGATTTATTTATTCTTGATAAATTTTGTTATTTATATATTAAAGAAATTGATCATATCTTCCTAAAGCATTATATATATATAATAAAATGAGCAGTCATCATATCAATCTATAAAATATAAAAATTGTATTATAGTTCAATATAAAACTATATAGCTGGCTGATTTTTAAAAAAATCAGTAAGAAACTGCAAATTATTTTACAAATAATAAATAAATCAATTTGAAACTCATTAATGAGAGAATTTTAAGTGATATTTAACAATTGGCAAACAAAAATAAATATTTAAATTATAATCATGTTTGTATTGGAGTCTTCTTTTAAAGGCTCCTAAATTTAAATAAATTTAGTAATCTGGAGTTTTGTCTAATTCTTACATTTTTTTCTACTGTGATGTTAATTTTAATTTACTAAATTTACTAAGTCTATAAACAATTTAATTGTGCCTAATTATCTTCAAAATAAATAATCCTCTTTATTAGAGAAGAGGAGCATTATTTAAGTTAGTGACAGCTTAATATTTCTTTATATAATTAGTATTGGGCAGATTTATTTTATTTTTACACATTTAAAACTACTAATGATTTTAAGTAATCTAGTTAATTATGCCACTGATCTACAGATCAATTGCTTTTGAGATAAAATGTTCTTCATCTGCCTTTGGCATTGTTTATCACATAATTGAAATATTTAGGACTTTTATCATGATTTAGTATCTGTCTTCAGTATTTATAAGTGAAATTAGTTATCATTATAACATAATACCTGACTAAACAACTGATTAAGAGTGTTCATCTCAGAAATAATTGTCCTGCAGAATAATTGGTTGTTACTGTTTTATGATGATTTAAATGATTATTATAATGTACAGTATGATTGGCTATATTATTTAAAGTTATTAGTACTAATTAATTATGCCTTCTAATTTAGCTTTATGCATTATGGAATTGAGATATCTGCTATATTTTTTTCAAGCACTTCTAACTTATATCATATGTAGTGGATAATGGCTTACACTGTGTGCATAAGCTTTGTTTATAATACACTATGTATTGTTCATTGAACTATACTATAAGTGTATAGTACTTTTCAACTTTCTAACAATTTTTTGTATATATAGTATAACATACACAAATTAACTTGATAATATAAACAAAAATTTAAAGAGAGAATAGTGTAATTGTTAATAATAAATTGAGAGAGCCTATATATATTTACTGCATCTATGTTCAATCATTTACATTCATTCAAAAAATAATAATGGTAACTTTTCTGTATCGTTTTTTTTTTTTTAAAAAAAAAAAAAAGGATAGCAAAGTGTTAAACTTTAACTTTCACAGGCCATTGATGTATCAGGACAACGGAGTTAACTAGGACAATATCTTTTTTCTTCAATAACTTTTTATTTTCATGGAAACATAGCAACCTCACTATCAGCTAATCATGATCTCTTCAATTATTTTGAAGCGTTCAAGTCCTTATCAACTTCAGAATCTATATAGTCATCACTATTTGCAGTTATCCATTTCAGATTCTTAAATAATTTTTTTAAAAACATTAAACTTTCATTCTAAAATAACTTTATTAAAACAAATAATATATGTTTACAAATGATATAATTGGGTAAGAATAAATATTACATTTAAACTATAGGCATAATAAATAATTATCTGATAACATAATGGTATGCAATACATGAACGTTTTGCAATTTTTGCCATTGAAGGTATTTGATGAATTCTCTTAAATTTTGTAAATGTTCAAGCTTTGTAATTAGAAAACATATTAGAAGGAAAAAGCAAGATAACCGAATAAACATTATTAATAAATGAGATCACACACATCTAAATCGTTTTGAGAATTTGGAATTCATATCAATACTTCAAGATGAAAAAATGTCAAACTCATAATATGTATTAAATTTATGAATTTTAATGTTTTGGATTTTTTTTTATTTACTTTTTTTTATTTTAATAGTACTAAAGTTTTACTGGGTGAATATATATATCATCAATTCAATCTTTCTAAAATTAGATATCTTATAAAACAAAAGATGATTACAAATTATATTTAATTTCTAAATGAACAAGGAATCATTATTATTATCATCATCATCTTTGTTTAAATAGGCCTATTTTTATTTTTTATGGATCTACAAGATCATATACATATTTTAGTACTGTTGGAGTGCCACAAAGAAGCATACTTGAACCACTATTTTTTGGTTCTTGTTTGGATATAGACCAATGTTCAGTTGGTAATGTATAAAATCAATGAAGTTAAAATGATAAAAAATAATATATCAATTTTCAAGTAAATGGTAAACACCAAAATATTGTCAATTCTAGATGTAATTTTTACAGATGCTTGTAATATATTTTTTATTTGGAAATATATGTATAATTTTTATAAATTGTTAATTCTAGGTGTCAAATATTAAATTGATAATTCTTACATAAATGTGAGCCTCATTAACTGTGATTTTATGAGAGATAAACAACTAAAAACTAAATAAAAAAACTAGAAATAAAAACAATAAGAGTCAGCTAATTAATTAAAACAACTGGAATATAATATATTATTTTAATGAAAAAATGGCTATATGATATCTTCGAATAAGTATGATATTTAAGCATAAATATTTAGAAATAAATGTCTTTAGAGTCATTTTTCAAGTTATTATTTGTTCTATTAAAAGTTTATAAAACAATTTATATGATTTTAAGTTTAATTTCATTTTGAAGTAAATCATTTTTTAATATCAACAGCTTATGCATACAGTAAAGCTGCAATATATGTTACTTCAATTTTATGTTATCTAAAAAAGTATATAAACAAACAAAAAAAACATTAAAATTTATATATTTAATTAATTTTATGATATTGGAGCAACCATTTTTGTATCTTGGAGCACTGTACATAAATTTGTAAGTTTAATAATAGCTATTTTTTTATTGTCTCAGAGCTGCTGTATGCGATCATGTTTATTAATAATGCTTCTTTGGCATATGTTGACACCAAATACATTTTATTTTTTGCTTTATTATCTTTTCTGAATTTGAAGAACAGAATTTTGCATATGAAATGTAAAAACATTCATAAAGCCGATATGAATTTCAAAATATCAAAACATCTAAGGATATAGTTTATTGATAACAAGAATGCTATTACCTTTTTACAAGAAAAAAAAAAATTGCCCAAAGCATATTTAATTGGGATAAAAATCAGAATTTTGCTATTCATTTTATTTACAAAAGTAAAAGTATATTACAATAATTATTCTTTTTATTTTGTGAGTAAATATAAAGAACATACTTAGTATCAATATATTGTACCATTTATTTATATGGTACAAAAATATTGGCATTTGGTAAAAGCTAAAAAAAAGTAAATTTAGATTTTTTTTTTATTAGTATATTTTTTGTTGAAACGTACAATGAAAGTTAAAATTGTTGTTCGTATTTTTTTATCTAATTAAAAATAAAAATAAAAATTGGAGAGAACAAAAGACACACAAATTACTATTCTAGATAAGCTAAAAGAAAAATATTTTAGCTAATTAAAGATTGCCGAAAGACATTATAAAGAAGAGAACTTTGTAACGTAAATTTTATAAAGAATGTACAAGATTATCAACATATATTTTTGACAAACAAAAGGTATGCACAGAAGTCTGAAACTGGACCTCGAGTATAAAAAGAAAGAGGCCAGTTTGATCAATGTCTTATTTTGTCTGTTTTTCCTATGGTCGATCCTGGGTAACAAAAGAATATATCCAGGATCACCCTATGCTGAAATAATTCTGCATGCTGGAGTGAGCCGGAGCTTTTGCTGACATCATTCCTGAAGATGGACATCAGAAAAGCTCTCATGACCGACCAGTGGAATAGACCAAGATCAACATATAACCGATGGCCAAGCTCATTCTCCCACAAAAAAAAAACTATGCATAATAATCTACAATCTTTTTGCTAAACTTACCGGTAAGCTATGATTCGTTATTCCCCATTATGACTAAATTGTCGGCAAACCATTCTAAAAAATAAGCTTATAATAGGATCCCAATAGAGATTTTAATTTTATTGATCAAGAGACTCTTGTTTACCCAAGAACTTTTTAATAATTGTTTAACTGTTATTTTTTTTATTAATGGATTCATATCTGGATTAGTGTGTGTTCTCTTCTGTTTTATTTAATTAGTAATTTATCGTTAAACATTTTAATTTGTTAGAATAAAAATATTTATTTCTAATACCAACTTTTCCTTGTATGTTATTAATGATTATTATTAAATGTATTAATATTAGTTTAGTAAGATTTAGAAATATAATTTACCTTTGCCAATATGTGTTGACTAAGCTTCAGGAATAATGATATTTAGAAAATAATTCTAGTTATGGTAAAATATAATACCGATTCTTTTAAAAACATTTTTCTTTTTAATTTGTGAGACATGATGTGACAGATTTCAGCAGATTCTTATGTGAATCCTGGTGCCATTATAAAAGAAATAAAAGCTGATTTCATCGATAGTGTAAATCGTAACAATTACTAGGTAGAGTTGATCAGGAAATATAGTTTTTAGAAATAGGAATGAAACCTTTCTTCTTTTTGCATAACTTGATCAACTTACACATTATATGTGTAACAGACCTAGTCAGACAGAAAAAAATCATTACAATGGTTTCCTAATGTGAGGCTTCAATACAACAACCACAACCTGAGATATATTGTAATAATATAAAGAACATTACAATGATGACCTAAAAACCCATAGCCAGAAAATGAATAGTAGTTTAAAAAAAAAACTAACTAATTAAACTCTGATTATATAAATATAAAAATATTTGTTTAATATGACATACAGAAAGAAAAATATATATTTTTTTAATATATCTAAAAAAACACTATCGTGGCTGATGTAGATGTAAGTCACAAGTATTTGACCGGGTAGACAGTTACTGGAGAGGGGGGAAAGCATAGCCCCAAGTCCATGTATGCAATATATAACATAAGACCATCTTTATATGCCCATCAGCCTATTTCTAACAGGGATCCTGATAAAGGGGAGGGTGGACCAAGTTGCCACGAGCCTATAAGACTCAAAATGATGAGCAATGCTCATTTGTGCTTATAACTTGAGCTTCTTATCATTAGTATTACACTTGAGTGGAAAGGACACAGGTGAATGTGGAAATATTTGTCATTCCTGCTGTGTTAGACCCAAAAGTGGGCGTTAAAGCCGCACGTCATTTGTTGAATGAGTCTATGAGATATATCAGCATGCTAATACAAAAAAAAAAACCACACGAATATGAATTTAAAAACTTAAGAATAAAATTAGTGTAAACTCCTATTTTATTCTCATCTCCTGGCCCCAGTGGTATGTACCGTTTATTTATATGATACAAAAATATTGGCAATTGGTAAAAGCTAAAAAAAAAGTAAATTTAGACTTTTTTTTGATTAGTGTATTTTTTGTTAAAACGTACAATGAAAGTTAAAATTGTCATTCGTATTTTTTTTATCTAATTAAAAATAAATGTAAAAATTGGTGAGAACAAAAGACACACAAATTACTATTCTAGATAAGCTAAAAGAAAAATATTTTAGCTAATTAAAGATTGCCGAAAGACATTATAAAGAAGAGAACTTTGTAACATAAATTTTATAAAGAATGTACAAGATTATCAACGTATATTTTTGACAAACAAAAGGTATGCACAGAAGTCTGAAAACTGGACCTCAAGTATAAAAAGGAAGAGGCCAGTTTGATCAAGGTCTTGTTTTGTCTGTTTTTCCTACGGTCAGTCCTGGTAACAAAAGAATATATCCAGGATCACCCTATGCTGAAATAATTCTGCATGTTGGAGTGAGCCGGAGCTTTTGCTGACATCGTTCCTGAAGTTAGACATCAGAAAAGCTTTCGTGACCAACCAGTGGAATAGACCAAAATCAACGTATAACCGATGATCGAGCTCATTCTCCCACAAAAAAAAAAAAAAACTATGCATAGTAATCTACAATATTTTTGCTAAACTTACCGGTAAGCTATGATTCATTATTCCCAATTATGATTAAATTGTTGGTAAACCATTCTAAAAATAAGCTTATAATAGGATCCCGATAGAAACTTTAATTTTATTGATCAAGAGACTCTTGTTTATTCAAGAAGTTTTTAATAATTGTTTAACTGTTATTTTTTTTATTAATGGATTCATATCTGGATTAGTGTGTGTTCTCTTCAGTTTTATTTAATTAGTAATTTATCATTAAACATTTTAATTAGTTAGAATAAAAATATTTATTTCTAATACCAACTTCTCCTTGTACGTTATTAATAATAGTTATTAATGATTATTATTAATATTAGTTTAATAAGATTTAGAAATATAATTTACCTTTGCCAATATGTGTTGACTAAGCTCCAGGAATAATGATATTTAGAAAATAATTCTAGTTATGGTAAAATATAATACCGATTCTATTAAAAACATTTTTCTTTTTAATTTGTGAGACGTGATGCGACAGATTTCAGCTGATTCTTATATGAATCCTGGCGCCCTTATAAAAGAAATAAAAGCTGATTTCATCGATAGCATAAATCGTAACAATTACTAGGTAGAGTTGATCAGGAAATATAGTTATGTTTTTAGAAATAGGAATGAAATGTTCTTCTTTTTGCATAACTTCATCAACTCACACATTATATGTGTAACAGAGACATAGTCAGACAGACAAAAAATGTTACAATATGTTTGAATGTGCCCTCTCAATTTATTATTAATAACTACATTATTATAATTTTTTAATTTTATTTATACTATAATCTTAATTTACATATGTATTTATGTTGTATATAATTAAAAAGAAAAGATTTCCACCTTTAATATATGTGATGTACTGATCTTATAATAGCTTAATGATATTATGTTGATTACTACATGTTGAAAAGTATTGTACATTTGCAATTCAATACATAATATATATTTTGTTATAATCAAAGCTTATAAACAAAATGTGAGCTATTATATGTAATGTATGTGAGATGGCTTCAAACAAAATATAGTAGAAACCATGGCTGCTTGCTGCAGAATAATTAGGCAACAGAATTATTTTACAAGCAACAAATAAAATTTGATCATTATTGGTAGGAGTCTTCAGTTGTTTACCACCCTGCTTAGAATAGTTTATTCTAACATCTCAATTTTAAGGCTATGCTATAAACTTTATTGAGCATCTTTATATCATTTTGCAATTAAAAAGTACTCTTGGACATTAAATTCAAAGTAATGTCTAAAATCAATGTAGTTAAAATGATAAAAAATAATATCTCATTTTTCAAGCAAATGGTAAATACCAAAATATTGTCAATTGTAGATATAATTTTTATGGATGCCTGAAATATATTTTCTATTTGGAAATATATGTAGAATTTTTATAAATTATTAATTCTCAGTAATAGAATTGATGACAGTAACCATCATAATCTAAATATTATTCCCGAGTTTGGTTCTCAGCTGAGGAATGTAAAAAAATAAAAAATCTAATTACACTTGAACAACCAAATAATTGACCATACAATTATTCTTATTTTAAATAAATTAACATTCTTAAAATATATTTAATTTTTTTAAATAATTTTTTTTTAAATTTTTTTATTCATTCGTTCATTCATTTATATAGGTTAAGTACAGGTTAAAAATATATTTACACAAATGTCATTCTTCTACTAAGTTCTAGTTATTCTTTTATGTAGAAAATTTTTTTTATAACAGTTTATATATTCACATTTTCTTTGATTTTACATATAATACAAAATATGCTAATAATAACAAATTTCATTTCAATAATATATTAATTACACATAATAAAAATATTGATTGCATCATATTATATATTTATATATAATAATAATCAGAAAATAATAATAAATTCTTTACTACAGCTATATAATCAATAATAATTTTATACATAAAAAGCTTTTTTCAGCACCTGCTTTGGTGCCCTTTTCAAATGTAGTAAATAATCTATTATTATTTTCTGATTATTATTTTGTGGAAGAGGATTTTTATTCTTTTCCAATTTTGTACTTA
The DNA here is from genome assembly GCA_028023455.1 of Epiperipatus broadwayi. Classification (NCBI taxonomy): domain Eukaryota; kingdom Metazoa; phylum Onychophora; class Udeonychophora; order Euonychophora; family Peripatidae; genus Epiperipatus; species Epiperipatus broadwayi. The sequence goes on along the minus strand of JAQFVV010012440.1, from coordinate 6,255,334 downwards.
TTGGTATATAATAAGTTAGTTTTTCCCCCTTTTCCTCTCTGATATATTTTTAAATTTGATTTTTTATTTTCCTATAATTTGGAAAGTTTTTTAATTCAATAAGTAAATTATTGAATAATTTAAGAATATAGTCATTTCTTGAATATTTTTTACAATATTTTGAAACGATGTATGTATCCATTTTTCTTAAACACATTTCAAACTGTTTTATATAAGTTTTTTTGATATTATCAATTTTTTCTTTGTCTAGAGAGTATATTCAAGAAGCTCATTGAATAATAAAATATTATTTTTGTAGCCAATTTTTTTCTTTTTTTTATATAATGTTTTTCTATTAGATCAGTTTTTTTTTTTGTAGTAATGCTAATTTATTAATATCAGAAAAGTTTACAAAAACATAAAGTGTTATTTTATATCTCAATAAAGATTCATTATGCAACAATAAGAATATTTAAAGGAAAAATAGAACATTGTTATAAAACATCTAAATTAATATGTTAATATGATGTTTCCAATAGATTTTTTATTTATTTATTATCATTCCAAAATATCTAATATATTTTACTTTTTTTTCTATCTCATATGTCAAATGCATTGACCAGAAAGCAAACATGGGCCAATTGTTTGGAAGGTAGCTATGCTAACCACTAGGCCACCAGCGCTTTACTAATATATTTTACTTGTTCTACTTTTATACATTTATTATCATTGCATATTGTATTATTATTATATATAAAATGAAATTAATTTTAAGACAACCAAAAATATTTCTTGCATTTTTTTATACATTATAATTTTCATGTCACAAAAATGTTAATAGTTGTGAAAAAAAATTTGTGGGATAAAAAACAGAAAATCAAACCATTTACATTTGAACTATTCAAAATATTAGACATTCAATTTATAATCAAAATGAAGGAAATATTTTCAATTTTGTTTAAGTAATTTCATGTTATTTATATTCAAATCAAATAACTTTTACTATCATTCTAATTATTAGTCAATCATAAATTACTATAAAAACATCCTAAATCCAGAAAAAATAAAAATAACAAAAAAATTTAAAATGAGTTTTGCAATGAATCACAAATATATTGATTAATATAACAGTTAGCTCTATCGTTTGATTACACATTTTACAATGCTGACTTTATTTTTTTCTGCATCACTTTTTACTTTTTGAAAGTGTTTAATACCTTGTCTACTTGTCACTCTCCACTATATTTTATCCTCATTCATATACTCTCAATGAAAACAATCAATAAGAGTATATATGAAATAATAATAGTCTATCTTCACCATGAAAGCAATGTTCAAAAATTCATTATAAAATATTTCTATAAAAAATTTCATTTTACTACCATTTTTAAAAACAAATTCTTCCTCTTTAGTTCTGTAACTTTTTAATCGATTTTTTTAAAAATCATTTTCAAGCAGTTTCATTAATCAAGATATCATCAAATTGTTGGTTCATTTAATTATCGTTGTTTGTAATTTGCCATTCTTTGGCATCTTACATTTAGAACTATGTTAATATTTAAACAATCTTTTTAATTTTATTATCAAATGTATTTTATATTATTAATATAAATAGTTTTTTTCAAAATCTCAAAACACACTTTATAAACCTAAAAATATATATTTGCAAACCAGTTTTTTATTATTATTATATTTTTCTCCTCTCTTTGTTCACCTTTTCAATATTATTTCTCTCTATATATATATATATTTTCTGCAAACTCTTCATTTTCATATTATAAAAACTTCTAAATGTTTTTTTGTTGTTAATAATGACTGTTTGTTTAAATCTTTAGACTTAGCTTACTAGCTTCTTTTGTATGGGTGTTTATGGTCATATATATAAACACACACATAAGCATATATATTTGATTTTGTTAATATAAAGCAAAATTTTCGAAAATCATTAGATAATCAGGATAGATTAACAAAATAACATTTAAAAAGAAAGTAACAAATATTTTTTTTGTTTATTTTTGCTTTATATTCTAAAGTTGATTATATTAAAAGAATAATAATTTTAATTTAATGAAAATTTTTTTGAAAAATAACCATCTGTATTTTTTTTCTAACTAAAATTTTAATTAATTTCTTTATCAGACTACTTGGATAAAAATAATAGTTTCTTAATGCTAGTTTTGTAGATTTTTATTTTATTTTTTGTAAAATTTATTAATTAAACTAATGCAGTAATAAAATTTTCATGTAAATATAATTTTATAAGAAAATTTTAAATAGAAATTGTGATTTCATTACAAAATATATTTTCAGAGAAAATATGAATGTCATCAATCTCTAAAATAAAATTGTGGTTTATTTATTTATATATATAAAATCTGAATTTTTTTATTATTGCAGTAAACATTTTAAGGTTTAAAATATTGTTCTCATAATCATTTGCATATATATGCACCATACCATACTCTTGTTAACCATTTCAGATTAATGATTTTACTAGATTAATTTAATATGTAGTAATGTTTTAACAATACACTTCTTACCTTCTCAATTTAAATATCTTTTTTAAACATCTATATATTAATAATATTTTAAATAAATATTAAGTAATAACTATTAATTTTAATATCTTCAAGCAATTAACATATATTTATAATGCCTTATGAATATTAAATTTATTTTTATATCATTATAGCATCAGTATAGAGTAGTAATTAAAAAAGGACATTTATTTGTTATATTTCCTATTTTATTAAATGCAAATATTTTCAATAAATTACTTAATTCTTTAGTTTCAATAGTAAATTGGAGTTAAAGGTGGTTGCCACATGCCTAACTGTATTATTGCAATTTTGAATCACAAGCCTCATTGTTAAAGGTGAAAACTGTAAACCATTATGAGGATGGGAATGGGAATTTAAACCCAGTATCATTTGGTAATCACTGATTACTCAAGCTTACTACAGTTGACACTAGAGCGGCGAGTGGCTCTTGTTTTAAATGTGAATCTTAAATAAAACAGTACATTATATTCTGTATATTAAACAGTTATTTTGTTCATGATATAACATAGAAATAAACATTTACTGATATCCTAATCTTTCTTGTGAAATTCATCTTGGCTTATTTAGCAATTTGTTTTTTTTTTAATATTTTTTTTTGATAATGTTTTATAAAATTTAATAGGTTTTTTTTTTTCAATAGCTACTATTCTAAATATTTATTTAAAAAAATAATGATTAAATTTTTAATATTGTGGTTTTCAAAGGAAAAATGACTATCTTAAACTAAATAGAGTAGCTAATGTAAAAAAAAAGATAGAAATATAGTGTTCATTTCAATTAAGCTTATTAATTTATTTATCATACTTGTTTAGTGTTTTTAATGTATATTTATTTAAAATAGAGCAAAAAATATTGCTTTAATAAATCATAACTTTTACCAAAGTAATAAAATTTGAAAATTGTGAGCATTTGAAGTGCCATTCATAATTTTCTTCAAATTTTAGACATTTGGAATTTTTCATAGCTACATTATTGATAACCTTTGTATCTGAATATGTAAATATTTAGTATTTATAATGTGAATATTAATCCATAAAAATAAATATTAAACTTTGATGTATATTTATTACATTAATTATAGTCTTTCTTATCAATTATGAGTGATAAAATTGTTTATAATCAGTAAAAAAATAAAAAAATTGATTAAAAAATTAAAAAAATTGTTTTTAAATTTATTTTTGTAAATGGAGTTTAAAGATAATTGATTTGAGATTAAATGGAACTTATATATAGATAAACCTTTTTTTTTTTTTCTATTTGTAAAAATAAAAATACAATAAATTATTCTGTTTTAAAATAGAAGTTGCAAAATTATATGCTGCATCTTTTTATTTATAAAACAGACAAAAAAAAAAATTAAAAAATATCACTCCCAACCATATTTGCAAATTGTTATAGTAATAGCTATTAGAACTATACCTCTTTGTACATATAAAAGTATTTTTATATTAGTTTTAACAATTCTGTAAATAAATGGTTGATATTAAATTCATAGAGCTGAGAGTACATAATAATCCCTTACAAATCAATCTTTGTAGAAATCATTTTAATAAATTTGATAATAATGGTTTCAAAGTCTCATTTTGAAAGACTGATTATTATATGCCCATATGAAAATAATTGGAAAAATATTATTGCTTTTTAAACAGTTTTAATACAAACTTTTTCCTAGCATTTACCATTAGACAGATCCAGAGGCTAAACTCTCTATATAATAGCACCACTCAGTGCAATCCAGAGTAATCAATAGCTGCAGAAAGGTTTGTGCACAAAATCCCCATCTAGTGCCTATTCATCCAATATCCGCAGACTAGTTTTTAACTTGTGGCTTTCATCACTGAGGAGCCTTGGAAATGAGAGCACTGCATCTAGATCTTAGGATCTAATGTAACCCTCCAGCAGCCACCTTTTACCTTATTAACTAACTGTAAAGCTTTGAGTTCAATATGAAAACACAATAATGTTTTCAATTCAAGCTCATTAGCTTATATAGTTGTACAGATCTGAACTCAGTTCAGCTTCCATAAATTTTGGTGTCTTTGATTCTTTAATAATCGCAGTCACCATAATCCTATTGGGCAGGTTTGGTATTAAACCACTAAACTTCACATGATCACTATTCTTTATGCTTACACAAGCTGTTTACACAGGCTTAACTCTCCATATAGTAGCACCATTCAGTGCAATCCAGAATAACCAATGGGTGCAAAAAGGTTGTGCATAAAATCACTATCTAGTGCCTATTCACCCAATATCCCAGACTAGTTTCTAACTTGTGACTTTCATCAGTGAGGAGCCTTGGATCTGAGAGCACTGCACCTAGATCTTAGGATCTAATGTAACCTCAAGCAGCCACCTTTTACCTTATTAGCTAACTATAAAGTTTTGAGTCCAAAATGAAAACATAATAATGTTTTCAATTCAAGCTCAATAACTTTTATAGTCTAGATCTGAACTCAGTTCAGCTTCCATACTTTTTGGTGTCTTTGGTTCTTTAATAATCACAGCCACCATAATTAGTGCAAGCCAGAGTAAATAATAAATGGATAGTTAAAATCTTAAACGGGATTCTAAGAGATTGTAAAAGATCTAGAAAGAGACCATGTGTGAGATGGATGGATGAAATAAGAAAGTGTACTGGGATGATTTGGAGAAGAGATGTTAGAGATTAAAGAAACAGGATTAAAATGGAGCAATATTCATGCTGCAATGAATTGATAATGGTTGGAAAAGATAATGATGATGAATTGTATACATATAATGACTAAATAATAGAAGAATAAAGCATTTCTAATAATGCATGTATTATCCACTATTTAGATTTTTTTTCTCTATAAAATATTGATTTTATTATTATTATTTTTGAAACCTGAAAATTAGTGAAATGACTGAAAATTTAAATGATTTTTGTTTGTTGATTGATTGATTTTTTTTTTTTTTAATGTTTTCATAGAAATTTTATCATTCGCCATCATTAGCAAACATGCATATATCAATCAGAATGGCTATTCTACTTCCAAAAAAGAATAATTGATTAAGATAATAAAAAATTTAAAGTTAAATGGTGATTTTTGCAATGCCTCTTCAGACTGTTCTTATATCACATATTTATGCATTAGTCTCATTGTTTGACATCTGATGCTGAGAAATTATATATTTTACTATATAGGTTATTAATTCTTAAGTTAAAATTATAAAAGTATTCATTGCATTGTTTAAATGACAACAATTAGAAATAAATGCTTAGGTAGGCATAAAATTTCAGATTTAAAAAAAAAAGAAAAATATGATAGCTTATCCTAACTATAATATTTTTTTAAGTTATTCAATTTGTTAAATAAAGTGCTTTGGATCATTTGTGTTTGTATTATGTATTTTAAGATAAAAGATTTATTAAAGTTTATGTTGCTGGTCTGAAATTGAAATGTTAGAATAAGTTATGTTAAGATGGTGTTATACCACCAGTGATGATCCAGCATTGTTACTCTGCAATAAAATATTGCTTAATTGCACAGCCTGCCTAGTCATAGTTATTGAATAATTTTTATTAACAATTAGGCAGAAAAATTTAAATTGCAGTTTTTTATTGCACTTCCTTTCCATATAATAGACACAATTAAAAAGTAATTTGTATAATGTATAAGTTTTTAAATTTTGTGGATAAGAGGATTTTGGGGTTGGTCACAAATGAAAAAGATTAGTTTACCGAAATACTAAATAATAAAATAATAGTTAATTTACTTAGGAAGTCATGATGTTTGAGCATCAAAAGTGTTTAAGTGAGTTTTAAGCCAGGAACCCTTTAGTTATGGAATATGTCATTCTACCGTGCATTAAACTGCACTGATCATTACAATATTTAGATATGTTTAAAAAAAATTGGTGATTTTTGGAAAAAATTAAAAGACAATGTTTGTTGTGTTATTAAAGATATGAGAGGGAAATATAAAACATGAATGAAAAAAAGATAAAAGTGATAGATAATCATAAAGGAAGTAATTATAAGAATCTTAGATTGAAAGCAAGAGTAAGGGAAAGCTTGAAAATGTCATGGCATGATTTTTGCAATCTGTCTTTGAGCATATGACCAGTATTATTTACTTTTGTATTTACATTTTTTTTTAAAATTTATTATTATTTTTTAAATATTAATATGATTTGTTTTTTAATATAATAATTAGGTCCCATTTATTAGTTTATATTTTCTTTTTTTTTACGTTGTATGATATTTTGTAAATACATACAGTATATATTCTCAAAGTTTTCTGACAATGAAATGCAGATGCATAAATTTATTTTCTCATAGCTCATGGAAATTGGATGCACATTAAGTCTTTGTCTGAAGGCAGTTGAGCAACTCGAGTACTGCAATTAAGTGTTAATACCTGAGCTTCAATGATGTTAATTTATGACTGTTTACCATCACTCTTTAAATTTCACATAATTTATTCTCAAGGTGAATGTTTGAAACAATATCACAAGTCTTAATGAACTGCTTATGTTATTAAAATGCTTAAAATACATCAATTTATATATTTTGTGTATGACATTCTTTTTAACATTATACAATTTCAACATATTTTTGTTTATGTATGCAAAAATATATTTTTAAAGTCACCTATATTTGAATATTATTTTTCCTAATAAACTTTTACTTTAAAATATAGGTAGGTAAAAGTCAACATAGTTTTTGCATAGCCCACACTGTAGGGCCAAGGCCTCTGCAGCAGTCCTTTTATAGAGGGCAATAAAGAAATAGCTAATATTTAGCATTCATGCCAATTGTCGAGCAATAAAAATTGGAGAGATTTTCCATCTTTCTTTTATTTTTTAGGGGAAATGGTTACCAATTTATTTACCGATTAAAGAAGAAAAAAAATCTAAGCATATTGGAAAATTTTTCATATTTGCTTGAATCAAGTTCAAACTCTGGTGTAGGTATCATAGGGGGGGGGTGCTCTCATTATATTATTACTTTGAAAAGATAAAAGTGATTAACAAAACTAAAAATAAATAGCCTTTTGTATAAACTTGGTAAAGGTCTAGTAAGTAATATGGGTGTATGTGGTGATCATCCATGTATAATTATTACATTTTTAGAGCACCAATATTTCAGCAAAAAAAAACATTTGCTTTCATCTGGATAAGAAAGTTATTTTGTGTTCACTCCAAAGGCATGGACAAACTATATGAGAAAATAATAAAATAGATTCTGTGAAAAGGTCGTATTCTTATTCACTCAAAACTAAAAGTTAAATGAAGAATGCAAATTATATCTGAGGTTATGAGGAACTGATTCATTAGATTTCAATTTAGTCATTAGTTTGGATTAATCTGTATATGAACTCTTCAGTGGTAATGGTAATTTTGCTGTTCTCCTAACAAATTACAATCTCTTTAAAATGTCTGACTTTTGTAACTGTTCTTTGATATAAATATCAAGAGATACTTAGTGAAGATGTAGAAATTTTGAAGAGAGCAGGTTGTATTATAAAACATAATGAAACAACCAAATCACAATCTATATAGAGAGTTTTATTAAGCATGTTAAGTTAACCAAATTTACTGACTAAATTTAAATCCAAACAACCAGCCCTTATAACCACAATTGATGAAACAAAATTTGATATTTTTATGTGTTCTATTTTATTCTACAATTTTTATTTAATTAATCTTGCTTTTTCAGTGACCACAGAATAATCGTTCTACCCAGATAATGACAAATGTTATTTTGCCAAAACATCAGTACCCTTTAATAATTTAATTGCACACAGATAATAATTTCAATAATAAAAATGAATTATATTATATAGTGCAAAATGTACAAAATTTTGATGATGATCATACCTCATATTGGACAATTAAATTTATAATGGTATAATAATTAAATTGTTGCTTATGGGTAGCTATTATGGTGATCTTTCATCCAGACTTCACATTAGGTTGCCACAGCTGTAATGGAAACAAATTCTCTTTGTTAAAAAATATTACTATAAAAATTAAATATTACATTGGTAGTAATTTTGATGATTATATATTATCAATTCTTTTGGTAAACTAAATCTGTCATAATAAAAATGAGGCATATATATGAATAGCAAAGTTTAAAATATTTTAACTACACACACAGCCTTGCATATAATCAATATGATTGTCTCAATGATAGAATTCAGTTATAATAATTCTTCTGCTTTAAAAGCAGAGTTAACTAATCACACACACACATAACAGAAATATGGAATTGAGAATAGGTAAGACTGTCTTTTTAATAATAAGATATTTAATTAATCATATTAAATTTTATCAACATAAAACAATAATATGCATAATTTTACATATATATTAGTTGAAAATGAAAAACTATATACGTAAATAAGTTAATCAAAATGTGTTTTTTAAGTGCAATATTAAAATGCTAGTCTAAATAACTGGTCTGCAGCATGCAATGGCAACACCTTTTAATTTAATATATGTTTAAATATTTGAAATATAAATCAGCAAATCACAACAAATAATTAAATTTAATTTAAACATAGAAAATTTTGAAATATATAAATAAATTAAAATGAGTTTAATTACAATAACAAATAGATTTTTTATTATTTATTTTTTGAATGATTTTTTTATGAAATCAATTTGTATATTTATATTTTACTATTTAATTTAATGAGAATTTTTATTGCTCAGTAATTAATTCGCTGAAGAATTTTTGTGGCTTGTTGATAAAAAAAAATTTGTGGTTTAACTTAATAGATTTATTATTCTTTACATGGTAATATTTTTTTGTAGTTTAACTTGATTAAATTTGTGCATGTTTACACAATTTTCTCTGAGTTTTGAAATTGTTAAATCCTTCAATCCCTGCCACTGTAGCCATAGATTTGACAGTTATTAACTATATGATTTATAATTTTTGTTTACCCATATTTATATAGATCAATCAGTGACTATTAAATTTTACTTATGAAACAGATGAGCACAATAACTAAAGTTATTCTGAAATTATTAATGATCTACTTGCATCTAGGCAATATCAAATCCAACTGGTTTTATTATTAAATCAGTGTAAAAGAAATTTGGTTGGAACTTTATAAGAATTTCATTTTTACATTCTTGATTGAACATTTAAAAAGAAGGATTTTGATTTGAATCAAGTCTTACTTCATAAAATTATATCTAAAGTTTTTGAGAGGACCAATGTGCTTAATTGTTTATGTTTTTATGAAGCAACTTCAAATATATGGTAGAAAAATATGTGAAAGAACAGAAACTCACTGCAAAAGACTAGAGACTTGATTATGCTGCTAATATTTCTCACATTAATATTTAGTTGAACATCCAGAAATTTTATGTGTGAGTTTTTTAACCAAACAAGAGCAGTGTATTCATCAACAGAATATGCTAATGGTAAAGAAATGGTTGGTAAAGTACTTATATCACAAAGTAGTACCTGTCAGCATTCCAAGGAGATTGTTCATAGAAATTAATTTTGATCTAACCTTAGATAAATAAGGGAAATAATTTTGGCTATTATCTAAGGTAACTTTTAAATAACATAGATTATGATTTGCAATTGGTTATTTTCAGTTTTCAAGATAATTCCCTGTTATTTAGATGAAAAATTAAACATACTGTCTTTATTAGATTAGGAATAAAAAAACCCAATTTTAGGAAAGGATCTCTTAAGAAGTCAAAGTAATATTATCAACAAAGATTAATTTTCTGCTTTTATATCTGAATATCACTGATGAATATATTCAAAAAAGTAGAATGAGAGAACTGAACTATGTGATATATTGTTCTGTAAAATTTGTATCTACTATAATTATCATTTAATGCCACTTGAATTTTTCTTTTGGAGAACATTATGTCAAATAAATTAATGGTTGTCCTGCATTTAAGAATCTTAGAAGTTTTAGAAGACCATTTTCTCTCAGAATCACAAACAAAGGTAGTAATAGTATTTAATTTATTTTGAAAGCTTTTTCAGTGTGAGTTGTTAAAAATAAAATTTGTTTACAATCATTTTCCTAACTTAAAATCAGCCTTCTTTATAAGTAAATGGCTCTCAACTATTATCAAAATTTTTGTTAATACAATTATTTCAAAAAGCTTGTAGAGAACACATAATAATGATATTGTGCTGTGATTTTTTTGACCATTGTTTGGTTTATTTGTTGTTAAGACTGTTATAGTTTTGCCTGTGTGTAAATGTTTGGAATAGCTTCTGTAGGAATAATGTTACTAAATAGTTTTCCATCTATGCTTTGACTTTACACTCTACATTGTTTAGAAACTCTGGAAATATCTGCTTTTAGGACTTTTTCTGATTTAAGATAATCAAGGACAAATTCAAGTTTATCAACATCTACAGCTTTTATCAGATTAATCTTAGAAAAACATAGCAAAAATTTTGTTTCTCCATTTTTATTCCAGCATTATTCAGTGATTTTACAACTTTCTCAGCATTTTCTCGATTTTTGGTAGAACATAATTGCCTAAAAGAGCACTGCTGGATTTTTACAGATTGGTTTATCTGTCAACTGTTATTTTGGGTTTCTTGAATCTATCATAGCAAAAAGAAATTGAAAGAATTCTATTAATATTCTATTCAAGATATTTGGATAATAAGATTGATTTCAGTTAGTTTTTGTTAAATTCCACTTCAGAACAAGATAATTTTCATCTATATGAATCTGATTTCCAAGAATGATTAGACTTGGTTTATATTAGGTATGGGGAAATTATCTAAAATAAGTAATTCAGCAGGTAATGGTGAACCTTTTTTTTTTTTTTTTGATATTACAAAAATATATATCAGGAGTTGTTTCTGTTTCTATCTCTCTGAATGGAATCTTGCCTATCATCATAATGTCAGTGCATGTTGTTTAAATCCATTCATTCTAAAAGTTGATAACCACACTTTCTATAAATATAAAGTGTGTAGACATGAAGGTCTGGAACAGGGAAGGTAAAGGCAGTTTGTATTAGGAGATTTGTAAATTTTGCATATATAAATTATCAAGTGGTGATTGCAATATCATTTGAACTACCTGCTTTAGAAGATAATTTGAAACATAAGTAGTGATTGCAAGTTTAGAATACATTATTTTGTCAATAATAACTGTAAATCCAGGAAATTTAAGAAAATGTGCATCATTAGTTAGAAGAATGAGGAAATACATTTAATCACGATTTTTCTAAACACTTAATTTGTAGATCTCTATTTTTTATTTTTATACACTCTGTGTTGGGTTGAAGTAATTTTATTGTTTCCTAAGTGAAAAGAAGATTGCTCTGTAGAAAGTATGTCAGGCACTTAAGGTGTTCCATGGTTTCTAACACTATATAATAATTTTTTCCATTAAGAGAGCCTATAATCCTCACATCTGTAGTCCTGACATATCTATCTTTCATAATACTACTATTAGTCTGTGTTTTCGTGATTTGTTACATTTAATCAGGAGTTCATCACTATGAAATCTGTTTTTCATGTGGATACATTCATTTTACATATTAATGGAGGAATAACAGGTTTTCTGCAACCCACCTGCAAATATCATAAATTATCTTATAATTTATAGTCCAAATAAAATATCCATGCAGCTTGTAAATATATTTGGGATGAGGTTTTTCCAATAGTAAAGAATAGATAGGATAATCCAAAAAAAATTTTAATTGTCATTTCAGAAGCATGAACAGCATAGCTAGTAGTGGTTACAATGGCATTCATTTGTTCTGTGAGCAATGATCTGTCAATTTCTTGAGATTGATTTTCAAACTTATGTGTGTCATTTTTATAATCTAATTTTGGAAAAGTAATTTTGACAACAAAACACTAAACATATATAGAGATAATAATTGCCTTTTAATCAAAATTAACAAATTGATGTCAATCTTCTTTCAAATAATCTTTAGGAGAAAAAATACACTTAAAAGAAATATTTCCAAGATTAATTAATTTAAAAAATAAACAAAAATATGTTTTTACATTTACATTATAAAAATGTTTAGCTTATTTTAAAAATCAAAAATCAAAGAAGGAAAATATTGACTTCTTACTATTTTTTTTTCACAAATAAAGAAAAATGACAATGTTAAAATTATACAATCCACTAAAATATTTTTTACAAGAGTTCATCATCCTTTAACTTGTGTGTCATTATATATATATGTCAATGCATTATTTTACAAAGTAAAAAAATAAATTAATATTAAATCTATTACAAACCCTAAGAATAGAGCATCTTAGTATATATATTTGAACGATTTTATATTGTATTTTTATGAAAAGTAAGACGTAATTAATTATCAGCGTTTTAAGTTTATAAAAGATTATGAAAAATATAGAAATAAAAATATATAATGATTTAATAATTTTCTTTTAAAGATACAGTTATCACTTTGCAAAATTACTCAACACTATTTTTTAATTTTGTGGCTGCATTTACATCATTTTACTTTACTCGTAAATTTTCTGTATTAAAATTTAAAGAGCTATCATTTTTTATTTTTATGATTTAATTTATTTTTTTTTCTACGATAAAAATTATGATTTAATTTAAAAGGCTATTTATCTCTTCTAAGCGAATCTCTTTTATGTTCTTGCAATTGCTCATAGCTTCCCTTTTTGAAAATTTAAGTTTCAAAATTTGTTTCAGAAGTGCTTTGGATGTTTACCTATTTATTTATCTGACAGACAGAGATGTACATAAATAGAAAGATAAGATAAATAGATGGGTCCATTGATAGATTAGCATAAATAGCATTTCAGGGCAAAGATTTCTCTATCAGTTTTTGTAGAAAATAGTAAAAGAAAAGACATTATTAGGATTATCACCTGTCAGGAAATGAAGATTTTTAACAATTTTTCCATTTTTGTTTTACTGTTTGGTTAAGATTATTGAGATGTCTATTTAAGCTATCAATAATTGGATGGGGTGAGCATCTGAAGGACCAATTTTAAGCACACTTTAAATGTAAAAAGGTTTAATAAAATTTGAACTTTTAAGTCATAGCAAGTATATGTGCTAACTATTATACCTTATGATATATATAAATACATATGAAATATAAAAGTAATTAGTTTTATTTAAATATTTTTGTGAGTTTGGTGGACCATGATAAATGAACGTTCCCATAGAATATTTGCACCAGTAACTAATAATTTTAGAATCATTACGAAGCATCTGATTTTAATTAAATAGATATAAAATAAAATATTTTTTGATTTTTTTATACTATATTTATCTATAATAAATAAACATTAATATTGATATATATAAACAAAAAAATCTAGAATAAATTCTATTTTCAAAATACTAATATATAAAAATAAATAATAGCTACAACTAGTTTACAACAAGTCTACTATCCTGAGTAACATTTTACAGTTAAAATTAAAAAAAAAAAAAAAGAAATCTCATTAAAGTCACACAACATTAATGTTCCTACACTTTGAATGATTACTTTTCAGTAATTTATATATATTAATGCAATTTATATTGTTTTTATTTAAATTGTCTGTCATATTTATCAAATATACCTCTTTGATTTTTCTTTTCTTTAAATCATTTTCTACATGAAAAATAAAAATAAAGTCAAAGCAAAAACTTCCATTACAAATAACAGAATGTTCTGCAAATACAGATTTAAATCTATCAATAGAACTTTACAATTTATTATATGGAAATAAAATAAAAAGTTTCAATTTTTAGGTACTAATGTTCAGATGATAAAAAAGAGTGTAATTTAGTAAATTTAATTGATAAACTTTTGGATTTGATTGATATTTTAGTTTTGGATAAAGTAATAAAATTTGTTGGAGCACATTTTAAAAACTATAATATGGAAGTTATTGCACCCTAGAAAGTGTTTATGAAATGCATGATGCTCATGAAGAGGTAATATCTAAAATATCTTCTTTTATGTCTTCTGATGTAAAGTATGATGATACATGGTATAAAAAGATCACTTTATTTAGTAAAGAAATATTTTTCTGATAATAATGTTACATATATTAAGGATGATAAAGAAGAAAGATATAGAGAAAAAATTTACCAAAAAATTGAAAAATTAAAAGTTTACATTAATGGATACATATTCTGTTGATACAATGAGAATGAAGTTTATTAATTCTAGTTAAACCTTTTTAAAGTAAACTGTTTAATACAAAATTGTATTTATCTAGCCATCAGCTGCTAATATGCCAAGGATTTTTAGAAATTTAAAAACACATAAAGAAAATCTACCTATTGCGCTTCTATTGGAATTTTGTAGGTTGCATGTTTTACCAAGGAACAATTTATGTTGGAAAGTTTTTTCAAGATAAATTAGGGTTTGGTAAACATACAAATTCATCATCATTTGATTTGATCGAAAAGATTGATAAACTGATTTGGGCAGAAAGAGATAGATTATATTTATCTTAGAGGTTACAGAACTGTATTGATTTATAAAAATAAAAAAAAGAAATTATTCATGTGATTGATCAATGTTTACATAATAAAGAAGTATGCAAATTTTAAACATTTGTTTGTTAAAGATTTATTAACATTTATTGACTAAAATTTGATTGCAACATTTGAAAATCAATTATATAAAATGGATGAAGGTTGGCTTATAGAGTTGCTGGTTTTAATTATTATATGCAGTTATATGTTGCCATATTATGAAGAGAATATCTTAATTTTCAATTAGATGTTAAAGGTTATTTTAGTTATATTGATGATGTTCTTATTGCTGGATCATCTGTTATAATACAACATATTTTAAATAAATAAAATGAAATTGATATTTTGAAATGGATTGCTACTTCTGAGGAGAATTTATATAAAATATGATATCTTGATTTAACTTTATGGAGAGAATATAATATAATCAATTGTAAAACATTCATAAAACCATTATCAATTAGAGGAATTTGTACATCCTAGTCAAATGTTCTTCTTATATATAAATTTAGAACTTTCATCTAGAAATAATATGTTGCATAAATTTCAAAGTGATACATTATCCAGCATTAAAATCTATGCTAATGAATTATTAAATGTAGGATATAACAAAGTTATTTTACATACACTATATAAATTTATATATAGATGAAGAAAAAAACATATTAAAGAGAAAACACATTTCATTGCCATATATAACTAATAGAATGTGTGATATGATATTGGTTTCTTTTCATTTTAACATTCACAAAATTTTGGTAGACTAATTAATTTTTAATGGAAATGATACTATTGGTAAAATCAATAAATGTAATTTTATGTATAAAATAGTGTACTGATGTGGATCCAATTATGTTAGTGAATCAAAATGTCCATTGAAAAAGAGAATTCATGACATGAACTTTTGCATAATAAATTGCAATGTTCTGTCATTAGATTTAACTCTGTATTTGCAGAACAGTCAATTATTTGTAATGGAAGTTTTTGATGACAGTGTTTTTATTTTTCATGTGGAAAACAATTTGAAGAAAAGAAAAAAAAACTTATTTTATAAATGTAACAGATAATTTATTAAATAAACAATATAATAGTGTTAATATAAATAAATTAAGAAAATTGGCTATTCATGTGGGAACACTAATGTTGTGTAAATTTAATGAGATTTCTTTTTTTTAAATATTAACGGTAAAATGCTACTCAAAATGGAAGACATGTCATAAGTTGGATATAGCCATTATTTATTTTTATATATTGGTATTTTGAATATTATAGAATTTATGCCATTTTAATAAATATAGTGGCATTCAAATCAGCTAATTAGTAAGATAAGCAAAATATCAAAGTTGTCTCTTACATGAATTGTGAGAGATATATGAGCATCATGGATTTGATGAAATCTAAGGATGTGTTTGATAAAAAAAGTAACTTAGAAGAGAATAACTTATATAATTATATCCAAATATTTTAAATTTTTAGGAGACTATCACCATTTGTGTCAGTAGAGACGTGCATATAGGCTTGATTTTTTCTTATGTGAAAGAGATGCAAGAATATTGGTTGTAGAAAAATGTTGCAGCCATTGTAATGGAACTGGGTGCAATATACTAGATAGTGATTCATTTATTACTTGGCCATTACAAAGCTATAAGCTATTGTAGAGAACATTTACATGTAATAGCAGTGGCATTAGACAGAATCATGATTAGTCAGACTTCTGCATTGTAATAGTTGACATTATCTCAAATATAAGATACATCCTTTTGTTTTGAAATCATTGGATCCATATTTGGAAACATTATAGCGCTAGTTTTATTTTAGATATTATCATATGCAACAAACTTCTAATATACCAGGAATTGTTTTTGGTTACTTATGAAGCTAATTTACACTGGTACCCATTATTGGCATTGTTCATTTGATGCTACATCATTAAAATTTTACAAACTATATTATTATCTTTGCTGAAGTTCTTTTTATCTCTTAATCATTGAATGAAACTTTATTGGATGATATCCATAAAAGCTTTTCATATACTATTGCCGAATTATGAAGCTAATACTAAGTAGTCACATTTAATCAAAATTCCATTAAAAGTTTTTATTACTCTATATCACATTGCGTGTCTGACTTCTTCACACATTATATTTGCACAGGATTCTGATTGCTATAACAAGCTTCAATATTTTCATTTGAGTAATTTATTGAATGGAGATTTAATATATTAATAAGTGCTAATGTGTCCTTACTTGCAAAATTACTTTCTGTCATATTTATATATATACACACACTTATTGAAAAACACAATAATTTTTGCAACATTTAAAAAAATTAAAGTTGAAACTATTTATGCTTTGTCATATATCTTGCAGATTTTAAATTTACACATGATATAAATATTGAGCTTAAGATAGATATATTATCACTAGCATTATTATCACTGAGCTTTTCATTAATTTTTTTAGTTAAAAAATTGTCTAAAAATAATTATTTATTTATTACATAACTAAATAAAATATTTATTAAGATATAAATATTATTTTTAGTATTAAAGCATGCAACTTGTATAATTTATATAAAGTAAGTTCTCTTATTTACTTATTATAATAAAGTCAGCAAAACTTTAGAGATTATGAAAATTCATTATTTTAACTGAAATTTCAGAAAAATATAGTTATTTTTATTTTCTATAATATTTGAACAAAAATATAAAAAAAAATGCTCTTGTATCTATTAATGTTTATATGTGCGAATTAGGTATCAAAATGCTTGTATATAATGTTACTATTTTATTAATAGCTGTTTAAACATTATTGTGTATAAAAATTTGTTTTAAGTAAAATTATTTTTGAGAAAATGCTAAAGAAGTATCATAAAGAAATAATTAGAATATAAACTTTTAATAGCATCAAAAGATTGTGGTTTATTAGTAGTCAAGATTAGATTAATAAATAAATATTTTCAGTAATTTATAAATTATCAATTTCAAACAAATAATGTAACAATTTGTTACTGATAATTCCGTCTTTTTTTTTATTTGTTAATACTGCTGCTGATTGCAAATTTTTTCTTTGCACTTTTTAAAATTGTGTGTACACAAAGTTTCATATAGGACAATATATATATAACACATGTGATTATTTATTTTAAATAAATAATATTTTATTCAACCCTATAGAAATTTAGAACTTACTGTATTCTCTATATATCAAGCAAAAATATGTTTAATATTAAAAAACATAATCTTTTAAGATAATATTATATGCACTGAATTAAAATTTCAGTCTTAAATTATTTTTTAATTCTAATGAAGATAGTATAAGAGAGGAAGTATTTTAGAACTAAGAATTAAATCTTAGAAGATAGAAGTAACTAACTTTTTCCGCTTCCTTTTCCTTCTTTTTTTTTATTAAAACAAAATAGGTAGAATTTGTGGGACTGTCTTTTGTTTACATATATTTACTTTATTATACTTTCATAATATATTATAAGAATGTCATTATATCATTTAGATCTTTTTAACTCATTGCAGGTTGAAAAAGGTCAGGATACATTGAAAAGAATTGTAAGAAATGGTTCATTCCGTGGACATTCGGGGACTCGCAGCAAATTTTTTCAAAAGGAAGCCAAAGTAAGTATTTTCCATATTTTTTAAAAATATTATAAACTTTTACAATCTTATATATACATAACTTTTTTCTTGCACAGAAAATAGATCATAGTTAACAAACCTGGCATTTACATTTATATATAATTTATGTTATTTTTAAAATAAATGTTTTTTGGGTTTTTTATTTTTTTTGCTGAAATATAATATAAAAAAGCTGTCAAATATAAATTACATTTAAATTTAGAACTGCAATACTAAAAATTATATATAAAATTGAAAAAAACAATTAAACTTTTTTTTCTAATTGATTTATAATGCATTCAATTAATTATTGAAAGCAATTTAAAAGCAAAAGCTATTTATTTTACCAAAATTAAAAATATATTATTAAAACTTAGTATTATATCAATCTTATAGTCTATGTATTATTCAGACAGCAAATTATTATTAATTATAAATTGTAAGATTAATGAAAAAAAAAATTAATTACTAATCAGTTATGTAAATTCTGTTAAGTTTTATAATCTGAGAGAAAAAGAAAATTCTGTGAACTTTTCTATATAATGTTGGGTTATTGTACTATTTCTATATGAAATTCAGAACCTTTTTTTAAAATCTACTATTTTCTTAAAATAATAGGTAAATAGAATTTTTATTTTTTTCTACAATTAGATTTTAAATAGAAGTATACACATTGAATATAAACAGCTTTCATTTTATTTAAAAGCAGTAAAACAATTATTTTTCAAGAAATCTCTATATTTTGATATGTTTAGAAAAGAGACCTATCAAGTTTTTATCCTTAGTCTTTACATATTACTGTTACTGTCATGTAATTTTTTTTTTTTTTAAAAAAAAAAGGGTTTTAATTTTGCATTAAAAATTAAAATTATTTCTATTTATCAAGACTTACAATCAAAAGATATCAATGAAGTCTAACTAATTAAAGCAATTATTTTATAAATATTATTTGTTGTTTCATTTGTTTACTAATACTTTATGGTCAATAAAAATTTAATATTACTTATAGTTTGTTTTTCTGCCTTCATTTTTAATGTGAAAATTTATTTTAAAAATGTAATAGTCTTTTGACAGTGTTTTTTAAGATCAACATTCTAATTAGTGGAAGTCAATGGTAATTAATGACAAATAATTTGATGATAGATTATATCTATTATCATAAGAGCAAAAATATAATTATTTTGTATTACTGTATTATAATCTAAGAACAATAGAATATATCTTTAGAATTGCTATTAGTTTATTTTTCCTCCAAAAAATTTAGACTTTAGAGTATTGTATAGTCACTTTCTCTGAAGGTTAAGTAATCTTCATGCACATAAGTTACAGAATGAGGACAACAATTCCATTCAATTGAATAAATTGAGTTCTTTTGTTGTTTTGCTGTTTTCCCCACTCTCACAATTATACTAAACAGGACAGGATTATATATATACTTTCAAGAAAATTCAGAAACTTGACTACTGAAAAAAGAAAAACTGCTATTAAATTAGTTGTAAAACACAATATTTTTATAATTTCTAGATTCTTTCTATGCAAATATTGAAAATATCAAATATTAGAAATATAATCTCAAAATCAAAGTGTCTTTAATGCAGACATTTAAAATAAGTTATAACCTGTTTCAATATTTATAAATTTTAGTAATTATATGCAAGTGGAGTGAGAAACCTGTTTCATAATAGTTAATTTATAGTAAAGATACAATTTTATTCAAATGTAATGTCAATCCTTTAATTCTGGTTTATCCACATTATTGGATTTAACTAAAACTAAATGTATATGATATGTTTCATAGGAATTCATTTATAACAAAGATTAAATTTTATTTAAATGTTATGTTTCTCTAAAAATAAGCTGGACCTTATATTAATTTTTGCTCCAAAAGACAATATAGGGCTTATTTTCTGGGGATGTCTTTTTTTCTTTCTCATGTATCATAGCATCAGCCAGGAAGCGAACCCACTAACCTGGGACAACTGCCTGTACAAGCAGCTGTCGCTGACCTCTCGACCACCATTATCTTATTTTTTCATATACAAAAATCTACATTTATTCAAGTACAAAAATCTACATTTATTTTAAAGTACTTCTTCTTTTTACAAAAAGCTATAAGATTCTTATCCTGGAATTCCCCCCCACAATTCCTTTCTTGTACTAATCAGAATAGGTCTTTCTTTTTTGCACTCATCTGATGATCAGAATATTATTCCATTTAAATTTACCTTTAAACCAAGTGTTAATTGAAGACTTGTGAAACAGGACTGTAACAAAAAAATGCCAGCACAAAAATTCAGAAAATGTTTCTGTATTTCACACATGCATATTAAGTATATCTATTGCAACATATCGGTGTATTGAATTACAATGATTCATATATGACACAACTATGTCAATCCATTAACAAGTGTGCACACTGTAAACACCTTCCAAATTACTTGTAATAGCCCTGCTTGGATATTCTTTTTAAAAAACTTTGCTTTAAGAGAAAGATTGATGATTTAACTTAAGCTAAACTTTGACTATTAAAATCACTTCCATTATTTTAATAAAATGTTTTAGAAAGAAAAAAAAATGTTTAAGAAATCAAATAAATTTTTATTTTATCTTGAATATTTAAAAGATACCATAATGAAATTCTAAAACTAAATCAAGCATTCTAAATCTAAGTATTAAGTAAAATAAGTAACTAAAAATACATAAATGAAATTATAAATTGTCTGATATACTGACTGGTGATAGATAAATTGTTTCTTTATACAGGTAGAATTATGTTTATCAAAAATGGTTGATAGGAAAATACAAAAGAACCATATTATTTATATTATCATTTATTTAAAGTATTAATGTCACTCATATTGCTTATTTATACATTCATTACTTTATAATTCAATATGTCCATTGTATGTTTCAATGATCAAACAAAACCCATCTATCTAGCTTACGATTTTAACTAAAGCTTATATCTGCACAATAGGGCTTATATTACAAGCATTCTGAAAAATCACGCTATGGCTTATTTTCTGGTTAGGTCTTATTTTCGGGGAAACACGGTATGATATTAAACCTCAATTCTGGTTTATCTGTATTATCAGCTAATTGGCATTTAATAAAATTATATGTATATGATGTATATTTGGATCAATGCTCTTGGATTCTTAGCCATGGGAATAAGTTTGTTATAAGCACATATGTTATAACTATAAGTGATCTTGAGGTTGTTGACATAACAGGTATACAATTTTTTTTTTGAGGCAAAGGGATGTAATTTTAGATTTTATATTTTCATCTTTAGTAAATTTATTTTATTATTTAATAAAATTATTTTGTAATAGAAGTCATATAGTATGTCATAAAACACTAGCCATAAAGAAATTATAAATTAATGCCAGTATTTAATTAACATATTCATTCATTGTACTGAATGTTTCTTATATAAGTAAATAAAGGGATTTGAAATTAAGAATTTTCAATCTATATTCGTCCTTCATTCCATTTCATACAACCAACACACATGTCCATATACATGCGAAAAAGGTAGATGATTCCCAATATACATATTTCATGCTGAACCAGCACTCATCAGTTGGACCAGATCATAATCTCCCATATATATATAATCAGTGCTTGGTTTATATTAAGATAGCAATTCCTTAAACTTTAATGGAAAGACTTCAGTCTTCTCACCTTTCCAACTATTTAACTATCCATTTCATTGAAAACCAACTATGGAATGCTCAAAGTCCTTGGTGGATTTGATATTATAGTTAAACCCATGTAAATATGTCAAATCTAACCCTTCATATTATTGAATCATTGCATATCCATATATTAATAAGAGAGAGAGAGAGATGGGCTGAACTTATAGATATAATCTATTTCCAAGGTAATATTTAATTAGCCTATTCATCCAGTGTTACTTATATAGTAAATAGAGGGATTTGAACTTAATATTTTTCAGTCTATATTCATCCTCCACTCAATCTCAATCAACTGACATATATGGTAACATAAATGTGAAAAAGATAGATGATCCCCAAGCCAATTGTATGTGTGGGAAATTAAGATCTGGCCCAACTGATGAATGCTGGTTCAGCACAAAAGATGTATATTGGGAATCATCTATCTTTTTCACATGTATATAGGCATGTGTGTCAGTTGTTTGAGATGGAGTGGAGGACGAATATATACTGAAAATCCTAAGTTCAAATCTCTATCAGTATTATAAATCTCTTTGTTTTCTATTGAACTTTTGTTATGGGCACACAGATAGTATGGTTTTGGCAAACCTAAAATGCCACACTTATCTGTAATCTTTTTCATCTGCTGCTTCCCATTCATAAGAAATATCTATTATTTTTCTTATTTATGTTTTGTTATTTTATTTGTTTTGCTTTTTCATGTAATTAATTTTATTGATCACATTCAATAGACAGAAAAAATTATTAGTGTGCTGGAGAAACTTCGTCCATATGCCATTGAATATTTTATAAATAAGTTTAAAATAATTATTGTCTTAGCGGATCTAAGAATGATAATGTAGTTAACAATTTGTTAGGAAAAAAAAATTTTTTTTTTTTTTTTCAAAGAATAAAAAAGAAATATAAAACAAAATGTTGTTAGAAAATAGTGATGTGCTGTTTGCTTGTAATCCGTTAAATCTTTTCCTAAACAACAACAACAACAAAAAAAAAAAACTGTTCAAAAGAAATAAGAATCACTAATAAGTTCAAATTAATATTTAAAAGAAAAAAAAACAACAACTTTAAAACAACATTCATCTGGTTTAAGAACAAAATATTTTTTACTCTATAAACAATTTTTCCAGATAAATATTCTGAAAGAAATTGCATTTTAAGCCTCTACTCGATTTTAAAATGCCTTCTTTGTGATTCAAATCACCACTGCGAAGATAGATTTTTCTTTTCTGTTAGTCACTATTTCCAACCCTCTCGTCAGTAATTTTTGAAAACATTTTTTTTTAGCAAGAATAACTATCTCATAGTACACTTTTCTAGATAACATCCTGAAGAAGGATATATATATAACCGTTTATTACTAATTAATATTTTCCCAGTTTGGGGGAGAGGGGAAGGGAATCAGTTTGCAACTTAACTGGGAAATATTATTACAATATAATCTTAATAAAAGATAAATATGAATCAAATCAGAAATATGGAAGTTTGCTGTTGCTTTCTACAACTGTATCAATTTAGCTGTCTTTTTTAAAAAAAAAAATTATATGCTATGTAACAATGGCTGGAGAAAATCATAAAGATAAGCAATGATCATTATTGTTGATAACTTTGTACTGAATATTTTAAAACATACCGTCAGTAGCAATAATATGTAGGATTTTTGCGAATATAAAACTACACAAAGAGGACTTTCCATTAAGATTGATGACAGACTTTGGAGGGTCGTACTTTTATAATGTGGCTAAAACGACTACATCTTGATTAACTGAAGATTTGGATTTGATTCATACGTGATAAAATCATCATACAAGTCCATAGACAAAATTAGAAACTTGAAAATAGATAATAACAATAAAATAGCCTCTTTAGATGTCAAAGAACTCTATGGGTCGGTTCCTAGTTTAAACTCAATAGATATTTATTAAATGTTACAACAGATTAATTATAATACTTATAAAAAACATTTCATAATGGAGCTATTAAAATATGCAGTAGTAAATAAAAACCACTATTAAATAGACAACGATGGCTAAATGGGCCTTTCTTTCGGTGGCATTATATGTAGTCTATACCTCTCAAAGAGTGAAAACACAATTATACCAAAGTTTGTGTCCCTACCCTCTAAATGTACTATACACTAGAGATATAGACGATCTGTTGATCGGTGCAGATGAAAAACTAATCGCAAGAATGTATTAAGAATTAGAACAAACATTTTTAATTTTGACCATTGAAAAAGAAGACAAGAACCAAAGTATTAGATTTTTGAATCTTGAAGTGCAAAGGCAGGCATTTTGACACTTTAAACTACATAATGATACTGAAACCAATAAACACTAGATGAGCCATCCATTCCCAAACTTTAACCTCTATAGTCCATAAATATGCCAGTCTTAAAGGTTTCCTTTACAGGAATTTAAAACTGTAAATTCAAAATAGATTGGAAAAACAATATTGACACATATATCAGAGATTTACAAAACCTGGGAATAAGATAGATGGATTTTATAGCAAACTAAAAAAACCTTTACAACCTCAATCTATAATATTTTAAACAGCATTAAACTGTTGCACATGCGCTTTGGATTTTAACTATAAAATGAGTGAATACAAACATTTCAAACACATGATAAAGTCTTTGGAAAAGACAGAATGGCCATCTATCTTTTCGAACCCAAACGCTTTTGTATGGTCGAATCTTAAGTGTTTGAAAGTGAAAGCATATTTGTATTCATTCATTTTATAGTTAAAATCCAAAGCGCATGTGCAACAGTTTAATGCTGTTTAAAATATTACAGTTTATAAAAAACATCACGCTATATAAAATAATTGACTTATTTAACCTCAATCTAGCAAAAACAAAAAATGGACAAGCCTCCCATATATACCAAAAATGGCTCAAAAATTAAACATTTGTTCTGAAAAATATAAGTTTTTGTTCTCCACTCTTCACTAAATAAACTGCTGAATAACTCCAAAGATAAAATGACTAAGGGAGCAGCACATCAAATTGTTTACAAAATCAAGTGCAACAAGCCAATTGCAAATAGGCCTGGTGTGAAGAGATGAAGGAAAATTTGTCAATAGTGCAATTATTTGTATAACAGGGTAGAGAAGTAATGAATAATCTTCTGTGATCATAGAACACAAACAACATTCAGGCCATAAATTCGATCTCTATGGAATGGTCATCATTTGCACTGAAAGGGAGAATGAAAAAATTGAAAGATCAAAGAAACAATGTCCAAGAATATGTTTGCTATAGACAAAAAAGATACCAGCATTCTCCTTTCAAAAAAAGTGGACTTTCAGAAGAACTTTAAATATAAACAAGGCAAAACTCTCCATACAGTAGTGCCACCCTGTGCCAACCAGAGTAATTAAGGGATTTTATGCACAAGCCTTCTGACATCCATTGATTACTCTGGTTGACACAGGGTGGCACTACTGTATGGAGAGTTTTGCCTTGTTTAATAACAATTATGTGCTAGTATAAGAGATAGTGATCATGTGAACTTTAAATATATTTGAATAACAAATAATAAATTAAAATAATTAAATACAAAAATAGTTATTAAGTATACATAAAGACCATCAATAATAAAATCCAAAAGAGCTATGAATATGACAAAATTGTTTATTGAAAGCATGTTAAGCATCAACAAAAGCTACAATTTATAAATATACCTACCTTTTCTGTGTTAAATGTCCGAACATTTAGATAGTTAACATTACAATTTATTTTAGCATCTCAAATAATGTGTAATATTATTATTAATAAATATCAATCAATAAATAGTGATTATGTATTGTGCAGTGAAGCAATAATATCTGAATAGGCAACCATTTCAAAAGAATACTACATCTATTTCTAGACTAAATGATTTTTTATAAGATATATGTAGAATTTATTTCTCTTAAGATTCATAATAGTATTTTAATAGCAGTACTATTAATTACTAGTTTGTCTGAAAGTTCATAATTATAAAAGAATAAGGACAGAATGTGACAATTTAATTCCCATAATGCACCTTTATAAAATATACATATGGAAGTGCATACTAGTGGCTACTGTTGCCTTTAAACTAGTCCCTTTGTGTATCTATGTACTGATTAAAACTATTCACATTTCTGAAACACATCTGGAACTCATTTTCAGGCATACAGTTGAGCAGCTGTCTCACATTCCGTTGGATATCTTATATTGTAAAACTTCACCCTTTCAGCAGGTTTTAATTTTGAAAATAACCAAAAATCACAGGGAGCTAAGTCAGGGGAATAGGCAAGTAAGTCTAGATGTGTAATTGATTTTTTGCCCAATCTGGATACACTATGTCTTGGCATAAACTTCCCAGAAATCTTTCTTATGCCCCATTCTTGATTTAAAATAAGCAGAGTTGTTTCTTGATTAATCTGCAATTTCTCAGATATCAGTCTCACACTTAATCATCTGTCAGATCATATTGCATCTTGCACTTTGTTAATATTAATGTCAGTCATTGTAGTTTTGGGCTATCCACTTCTGGGATTATCCATCACTTTTTCTCGCCTATCTTTGAACCTCTTATGCCATCCAATTTCTTCATAGCAACTTCACATATGCCACTTGCAACTGCTGTAACATTTCAGTAGCATATTTTACAATTTTCACTCAAAATTTGATATTATGTTGCTCAAAATTTAAATCACACATTTTTATGCCAAAGGGTATGCATGGATATTTATTATTTTCTCAATAACTAACTAACAATTAGCTCTATCAGATTAAAAATTACCCACATGTACCCATGTGATTTTGATACAATTAGATCATAGGTGACACTACACAGCCATTACAGAAATTACTTTGTATATCATTGTATTATTTATGATAAATTGCATTTGTTTTGAAAATATCCTCATCAGAAACTCTAAGCTTGACTCATGACATTATCTATGGAGTATCATACGATCAGCTTACTCATTGTTGTTTCAGCAATATACTTATTCTTCACCACCTTTATGCAACCTATTGAAAACCTTATTAACTGTTATATCCAATATTCCCAGATTAGTTTCAAACTTATGACTTTCATCAGTGAGGTATTTTGGATCTTGAAACAGTGAACTTGAATCTTTAGAATCTAATGCATTCTGTCTGGAACTTTAGAGTTTTTAACAATGCACTTGGCCCTTTAGGATCAAATGCATTAGATCCTAAAGTTTTTTTTAAGTACACTTCCAAGATCTAAAACTCCTCATTGATGAAAATCATAAACTTGAAACTAATCTGGAGATATTGGACAAGACAGCACTAGATAGGGATTTATCAAACAATATCATCTGGCATCTATTTATTACAAAAGCTTATAGTAAGTGGCATAGAGGTAATGAAGAAAAAAGTATTTTTATCTTTTCTCCAAAGTGTTCTTGCAATAAAGATTAGTGAAAAATTGGTTCTACATTATTTTCTAAATTCATCTATATTCTGTATTGTCTTTCTTTTTTGTTTGTGATTTATTTAATAGCAAAAATTAAAATTTTGTTTCCAATTGTCCTTCATTCCATGTATATGGATAAGTAAGTGTAACTTGCTTTTCATATTTATAGCTTTCTTTAATAAAATTTCACTCAGACTTATTTCTTTCTATGTTTCTTCACTGGAAAATTTTTGCATAAATCTATGTCTCAATAACTTTCTGTGGAATGTTGTTGTTTTTTTTTTTTTCAAATGACAAATTTATTTTTACTGAATATTTTGATATAATATATACAAATGTGCATCTATCCAATATTTTAATTGTTTGTTTGCTTTTCGACATTTTGTCCATGGATTGCAGACATATTTTTTTCCAGACTGTGTTTAATTTATAAAACTTTTTTAATGTTTTATAATGCAAATCTTTGTTTCTTTATTTTTAAAATATCTAATGTGAATTTATTTAATCTTCTTTGATTATCACTTTAGAATATTTATTCTCATTCTATGTAGCAATGTTCCTTTGCACTTTGCTTTGATTTTACCAATTATTCTTTTTAAGTATGTGATGAATATGTTTGGTCAGATTTCCAATTTTGCTATGCATTCTTTCAGTTGCTTTTAGAAGTTTAATTAATTTATTGCATACTCCATACAAATGATTTCATTTTCAATTCAGCAAAAGTCAATATTATCAAAGCTCTTTTGAAAGACAACAAAACAGATATAGATTTTTTTTCTTTCTTTCTATTTTACTCATAATGAAATGAAATGTTAATGTGGATTTTTAGTCGAATATTTTAATTTGTTAACTATTTATTTTTCTGAGTTTTTGATCTTTTGTATAAAAATTATTTGTGAAGTCTTTACTTAAAATATTAATTAGTGCAATAGTTTCATAACTTTAACATTCTGACTCATTTCTTGTTTTGAAAACTGGCATTAACAATGATTTGGTCATTCTTTATAAATTGTATCTTCTTTTCATGAAATATTACACAGCATGTAAATTTTTTGAAATAAACTAATGTCATTATATCTAATGATTATCTCAACTATTACATTATTCTAGAATTCTTATTCCCTTTCAACTTCATTGCTCTTTCATCATCTTTCATTAAAACACCATATTTGTCATTATAGATATTGGCTCAATTCAGTAAGTTTTTTTTAATACTTATTATTATTTAATCAAAATATGCTTTATATAATTTTTAAATTTTCATTCTTATTAGCAACTATTTTTTTCTATTTATTTCTTACTATCATCTGTTTTGACTGCCATTTTCTATTAACGCTTGTCATATTCTATATTTTTTTATTTATATTATTATGATATTTTCTTTTTCTGACTATCATTTTTTTTGAAAGCAACTTTATTTTAATTATATATCATAAATTTCTGTATAATAGCAATATGCTTCAAAGAATACCTTAGAACTTAATATAATATATTTTATATATAGGGTATATGAGCACAGACTTTCACACAAACCACCACTCTTCATTCTATCTCATAACACTGATACACTTGAACACATGTATGACGAAAAGATAAATAATCACCAATAGACATATTTCATGCTAAACCAGCAATCAGGTACATAGTAGGCCTGTATTTCAGTTATTACATAGTAGAGATGTTTGCCCATCCCTCGTATATGTATTAAATAGATTTTGTCCTGTACACGAGGGGTCAGATTGACTTTGGGTCAACATGGGTGTGATGAGAATCTCGGTCTCAGGATGGCATTTGAGCATTTCATCATCAGATTTTCAATTGGATGGACGGTTGAAGAGTTGGAGTGGATTGAAGCCTGTCAATTAAAGTATAAAGATTGGCTATCTTAATATATATATATGAGCACTTATTGCATATATGTGTAGAGGTGATAATCTGGACCAACTGATGATTTCTGGTTTAGCATGAATACCTATATTGGTGATTATTTATCATTTCAACATATATGTGTTCAAGTGGGGCAGTATTATGAGATAGAGTGAAGAGTGGTGGGGCATGTGAAAGTCTGTGCTCATATAACTTATATATTACATATATTGATACAGTTATATAGTAGGCCTGTATTTCAGTTATAATATATTTTATAGACTAAAGTTATTGATATATTTTATTGGTTAATTATTATTATTTTTTGCATATCTCTTTTCATAAATGCATGATATTACTACATAAGAATTAGGTCTGAACTGATTATTGTGAGATAAGGTATTTGCATTACACTTTATAGTGGAACCTATGACTTAAATAATACATGAGGCCACATTATAAATCCTAAATTTTTTTTGCATATATTTTATGTATATAATACTGCTTCCACCAGTTCTTGGTGCTGTTGAATAGTATAATTGTGTTTGCTTGGAAAATTGCCATATGTCTAGATGATCTATAAATCTTAATAGTAATATGACAGTCAAACAGTTTGATATCAAAATCTTGCTTAATTAGTTATTGGGAAGATGTAATTTGATATGAAGGTCTCCTTTCAATATGTAAACACATCTTTCATCTGATCCACATAATTTTCAAATTATTTCAAAGGCTCACTTACGAATCTTGTTGCACAGTAATACAGCTTGGGAAACTGCTATAAAGAAGTGTATTGCCAGTATGCATCAACCATGCACTCTATAACAGGTGAATGAATTTCCAATTGCTACCACGATTGGATTTGGAATTTCATCACTGACAGATCATTACACACCATTTGAGTTATATTAGATGTACTCATGATCTGCTCAAATTTAGCAAATCAGTCAGTTGATGGTTAGGAAAATTGATATCAAATAGATGATTATCATATATTCTGTTAAGTGATTTAATTTTTATGAATTGGCAGTTTTAACTAATCTACGATAAGTTTTTTGTTTTTAGAGTTTCGATAAAAGTTTTGATCCTGATCTCCATAAATAACCATTTATATGTTTGTTAATGTCTGCTATTGTTATTTAGATTATACACTGTTTAAGGCGCATAATATGCCAAAAAAAAAAAATTGAAAGTGAAATTCACTATTTTAATTTTTATTCTCAGATGACATTTAATCAGATTGAAAATTATTAATTTAGTCAAAAATTTATTGGAGATTACTTTATTAATTATTGAAATAGTTTGATCATCAAAATGCAGACTACTAGAACAAAGAATTTAATTTGGAATGGCTGTGAACATTGATAGAATATTTCTATTGATTCTACTATTTCAAAGATTTGTCTCCTAATACAAGTAATGCAGTTATTCTTGAAAATTTTTTCAAGCATTTTTAATAATAAAAATGTTAGACTCCCTAGTAATTATCATAATATTATCAATATAAGAAGTTTATTTGTCTCCCTAGATTTGGAATAAATATTCCAGGAATATGCTCACACAACCTCTCTTAAGAGTCAATAAATTTAGATAGCAGAGAGCCTTGGTCAATGCCTTCAGTTATTTGAAATATTAGTAATAAATCTCAGGAAGTTTTTGTCACTATTGATCTATTTTTATGTCATTTATTAGTCCATTCCTGAGAGCTGTTTTCTGGAAAACTATTAGATATTTGTTTAGCTAAATAATGGATAACATGGTCAATTGCAGTTTGAAATTAAGCAGTTAACTTATTAAATACTTGTTTATAAAAATATTCTAGTGTTAAAATTTTTATTCCTTCAACTATCTGTTACATGAATTGATAGTGTGTGCCTTGATTTCAATATATCTTAATGTTTTAGGGATTTTTAAATTATTTAGATTTAAGCTGTTATATTTATCTCTTGTTAATGGTTAATCTCTAGAGTTCTTTCTTTCTGAACTAGTTTAGAGCATAATAGTTAGTTCTATGAATGTAAGAGTTTGTTAGTGTTTAACATATAACTCTGGATGACACAAAGATATTTTTTAAAGCCCAAATTAAGTTTATAGTTGGCCTGTACTCTAATGGTACTATATGGCCAAGGTATTTATGATGATCAGTATGTTTCAGTATCTCAGCATTTTTTTATTATTATGAATGATGGATTAGCACTTAAATATGCACATCCAAGTAATTATGTTGTATTCTGCCCTGAGTTTGGCAGTGTTTAGATAAGTAGCCTGTTATATAATGTACCTCCTTTAAATCTAGTCACAAGGTTGACTGTTGATTTTTGACTGATTCTTGATGAATTGATTTGACTGTTTGCGTAATCCTGGGATAGTTTGGGTAATCCATAGTTCACAACTTAGAATTATAGTTATTATTAATATAACTACTTTTATTCTCAGGCTGAGTCTCATGGATTCCTTATATATTACCTATATATTTGATCCCTCATATTTATTCATTCTATATTTAATTTTACTATGATTTTGGAGATGATGATGATTTTGCCATCTCCCCAGTTACCCATTGCTCCATACCATTATAACATGTACATGCGAATATGTTAATTTATTTGTTGCACTATAATTTTTTGTTTTGTTTTCATTAGCCAGATTTATAATATTGTATTTTATATGTGAATAATTTACAATTAACAAATAAAATGAAATTAGGAAATACATGAAACATTGTTTAACGGTCGGGGAGGAGTCTGTGAACGTATCTGCCGTACGAGGGCGCCATCTAGGCATTTGAACCTAGAAAAATTTATATAGTAGGCAGATACGTACATTAAGATTCAAAATTTTATATATATATATTATTCTGACCGTTTGCCCAATGTCACTAGCTCATAGAGTAGCAGAGATTTAAACATTTTATAAGTTTTAATAGATTTAGATTCTCAAAATATATTAATATTTAAAACAATAAAATAAAAGAAGCCACTGCCAGTAATTAACACACAAATAGATTTTTATTAATGCACATTTAAAATTGAGGAATAAATTTATTTTAGATTTTAACATTAATAATTTTTTTAAAATTTAAATTACTATTTTAAATAGACTGCACAGATGGATTTTACTTTAGCATGTCGAGCATAGATAGTCTACATAGATTTTTTTTTTTTCACTTAAAAACTTATCAAAACATTCATTCAATCTCAGACTAAAAGTTTGTAGTCAACCCAATGCCTGCTTCCAGATATATAGTAGCAATCAATGCAATATGAAGATGCTAGCATAAAATCATGCCGACAGAAATGTGCATCTGACAGCGTGATATTATTTGAAGGAAATGATCTGTGTCTAGATCAGGAAAGTGCCTCTGTCTGACTAAGGAATTATGTATATAAATTTTTTTAAAGAGTGTTACGTATGGGGGAAAGCAGTCTTTCTGCCGTCTTATAAATCCCTGTCCATAGAGCTAGAAGAGGTCAATGGCGCAGGAAATACATCTGCCACCATTTCAACGATATGACTGCCACTTTGGGGTCATGCATTCAGTTGGGCATGTTGCCCTGTATGCGAAACACGCTTCACATTACATTAATATAAACACCCATATATCCTTCCACAAGCATTGCCCTAACCACGAAACAAATAGCCTGAAATTAAAATCCCTTAAACTAAACATAAACGAATTTAAACATAGTTATTAATCTTTATTCATGCAGTTATCCATACCCAACTTTATATTTAATATATTTTAGTTAAAACATAACACACACACACACACAAAGAAATAGAAATGATTGCTTAAACATCTGCATAAAAAAATATTAACCATTGAATTTGCATTCTTTAATTCAGATAAGAGTTCTTATTTTCAGCTATTAATTCATTGCAATTTTCAAAAAGTTCTTATTAGATAGACACAAAAGTTCATACTTTACAGATTGAGTAGATTGAGAAGTCCATCTTCGTGATCACTTTTGTAGAATGTTTGTCCTTCTTTGAAATGAAACCGCTACTTGCCATTCATTTGGTCAGGAACTGTCATCAAGAGGCCTCAGCTGGTTGTCCGGAAAATTAAATTTATTGCAGACTTCCACATCGTGAAAATCTGCAATATAGCTAGTTATAACGATATATTCATAGTCAGCTCTCAGATAACAATTATAATAATAATTTGGCTTTTATATTTTTATTAGTCTCTTATCATCCAATCTTTGGATTCAACCGGCAAGACGTCACTAATCCTCTGGTGTTTCAATTACGGTCCGTGCTGACATTTCTGGTGTTTGCATTGGTCATTTAATTTCTTTGTACTCTCTTATCTGACCCTTTAATTTATTTTAAATGCCTCAAGGGCCAGTTTGATTTTGAACAGTCATTTAATTAATAAGACAATCATTTCCATTTTCTAAGATTATAGAAATCAACATTATTTCTATTTTCAAAAATATCAAATTACTTTCAAATATTTTTATTTTTTTAAAAGTTTTTAAAGTTGTCCATCATGCGATCTATATATATATACGTTAAACAGTTTTTAAATTTCAGTTTTTAAGTTAAGTTTTTTTCTTTTTAATAAATCAATTTTTATTTATGATCTTTTATTTTAATTTTAACATAATGTGATGGGATATTATATTCAGTTACAATTGAAATGAATTGATTAAATAAATCTATCATTATATTTAAACTAAAAAATTATGCAGTTTAGTTCTTCAAACTGTATCAAAATGTAGGCAAATTATGGTGCAAAGTGAAGTATTAATAGGCATTTATACATATATCTTTTAAAAAATAGTATTAGATCAACAAATAATAAAATTAGTGAAATATAACATATGCTCCCTGGTTTTTAGATTTCCAGTCATCATCACCTAGCTGGTATTAATTTACTAAATATAGACACCCATATTTGTAAATCATTTACTATCTACTTCATATATGGAAAATGATAGTTAAAATATTTACATCATGATTTTAAAATAGTTTCATGCATAGAAACTGGACAAAGTAATGAAAATACCTATCATATACAAACATTATATTTTTGATATCATGAATATATGGAAAGTAATATTAATGCAACATAGTCTGTAATTTGTCATTGCTTGCTAATACTTTTTAATTCTAGCATCTCAAATCTGGAGTTAGTCCTTAACATAATGAAACCTCTTACATCATTTATATGAATGTTATTCTTTAAAATGGATGTGTATTAAATGTTCTGCCCAGATGTAAGTGGAGGTAATATATTACTATAAAGTGGCAATTCATCATCAGCCTCTTTTTATTTTAGCATTTCAGTATTTGTGATTATTTAATAAAATTTAATCAGTTCCTTAAAAATTACATTTTATTGATTTTTTTTTTTTTATGATTTTAAGCTCATAGAATAAATATTGCAGTGAGAACAGTTTCCCACTCTATTTACTCTGCGCTGGAGCCATCTGTAGTAAATGACTAATCAATCGCCTATATCCATGCTCCAAACTAAATTTTGACTATTGACCTTCAGTAAGAAGCAAGATTTACACTCACATATCTTGCAGGAACTTTGATTCAAATATTCTAAAGTATCAAACTCAAACCTGTTTGTTTGCATTGTTAAATAGGCCCGAGGTCCATTCAAATATTGAGCCAGAAACTATCATTTAATGATGTTTTATTTTAATTATTGGCATCATTTCTTCTTTTGCAAATGAAGTATCAAATAATTTTTTCTGCTTATCTATAAGTAAAATGAATAATCGAATGGTTTACCACTCGAGGAATCGCTGTTTGAGCAAGAAAGTGAAACAGTCGAACTGCAATCATGCATGACGTGGTACAGTGGCCGACTCGAGAGCTGAAAGTCTGCATTTACAATAGGAGTTAGCAATTAATTCTATTTATGCGACATTAAAGTAAATTATATTAGAAATGTAGCAGACAATGACAAATTATTACTATTATATATGACTTATCTATTATTGCTTAATTTGTTACATCTGCCTTGATACTTACTATATATATATAAGAAATAAAAGTTATTTTAAAAACCGAAAAATATTCTGAAGATAGAATAAAAGTAATAATTATGTTACAGAGGATTGATTATTTAAAAAAATAATTGACTGTACTTCTATGAAAATTGAAACTTTATAATTAGTTCAGCCATGCTTGAACAGCCGTTATTACTTAGTTGTCATCTTTACTTTCTTTTTTTAAAAATAATATTTGAAATAACCGCCTGTTTAATTTCCTGTTGCACTTGCACTTTGTTGTTGATTTTTTTTTTTAACCATTTCTGCCCCCTGGTGGGTTAGTGTATTTACAAGTTTATTGTGAAAGATTGTCCTGAATTTTTCCTCCAAAGATAATGTCCTGTAAAAAAAAAAAAAGTCTCGTGTTCCTCCCCCCTTCTCTGATAATTATCACTTAATAGACAGTATATTGTGGTTTGTAGGGCTTGTTTGTTTGTCTATGTTTAGAAGGTAACCAGAGGGCATCACCCCCTCATTAATTTAGAGTTCTAAAGAGATTTTTTTTTATATTCCTTGTTGAAAATAATTAGGAGTGTAAGAAAAAAAATCATACTGTGAGAAGCCTGATTTTTTCTTCATAGTTTCCAGATGATTCAAATAGGATACTATTTTCTTTCTCCGTGTGGAGAATAAAATGTACAAAAGTTTAAATAAGTTTTATTTATCGGTCAGAACTACAGGTAGAAAGAAAATAAGGCTTCATCTTTTACAGGTGGGTCATTTGATCTTATATTCAAATACTGTAATTAATTTTGAATTTGAAAATTTTTAATATACATTTTATCCATATTACCGTTGTATGTCTGTGTATATATGTTTATCTCACTTTAATAACATTTCTGGTTATGTGCATAATGTCTTCATTGTCCGCCATATATAAATACTGTTATGTATTGTGGAAGGGTGTTTGGGATATATAAATAGAATGTCGTAATTAGATTTCTATATATTAATAGTGTCATTGTCCACCATATATAATTGTCTATTGTGGTTGGTGTTTGGGTGTATTTAAATAGAATGCCGTAATTTATTTATAAATATTGTATCCATGTTATGTGCTATCACTTCGATTTATTACTTAATTGTTCGTCCTACTTAGAGCAGAGAACTTATTACATGTGCTATTTATTTATTAATTTTGTTTAGTGTATCCAAAAAGTTAGACTGTATTTAATTCAAAGTTGTACATGCAGACTTATATCCACTTTTTAAAAATAACTAACTATATTAACGCAGCGGTAATGTAAATTGAATGAATCGTTCATTCTGAAAACAAAAAGCGCAAAACGGTATTGAAGGTTTAAATAGTTTTCGCAAAAATTAAATTTCTATATAAAGCAGCTGATTATGTACAAATAAAAAATTATAAAAAGAAAAGTGATATTAAAATGTTCTCTTTTACTTCATATATATATGGGATATTATACTATACATTTCTTTTAGGTTAAATGTAATATATTTTAGCAGTAAAATTCAATGATAAAGCGGCCTTTAACAAAAAATTATCTACACAACAAAAGTCCTTTAACAGCGTCTTCCTACAGAGGAACAATGAAGAAAAAAGTATTATCAAGTTTTTCAATTGCAGGATGGTGATCGTTTGGGCAGTATATAATCTTATTCTATCCTCAGGCTAAGACTATCTAGTTACAACTACGGAACGATTAGTTAACTTGTCTGTGGACCAATTACTTAAAAAAAAAATCCCAAGTCTGATTGAAACCTAAAAAAAAAAGCTTACTTAAGTCCCAAATTCATCATAGATATAATATGTGGAATGCGCTGGAATTAAACCATATATATATATATGTGAAGTGTATATATATACAAACACAACGTTAATTCCTGACATATTTTCTTATAACTTTATGAATATGTTTAAATATAATTTGAAAGAACGTTTCATTCGAGCAAGAAAAACGCATGACAGCATTAATAAATCTTCATACAAGTGAATAGCTGATTAATTACAGAAAAAAATTCAATATATGTGAATGATTATTTTATTTATATAACGATTTTGATGTGTAGATATTTTTTTCTGTACATATTATAGATATCCATTATCTAAAAGATGAGTATACAAAACAGAAGACATATGTACTATTTTACTAACTTTAGATGCAGAATTATTTTAGCAGTGATCTGCATTGATATATAATATTGTTTTTGTTTTTTTTGTAATGAGACTGTTGTATCTATACTATTAAGATATTAAATCTTTCCTATATGCCAAAAAATCTCCAATAGTAGTATTCAATATAATTTACATTTTAAATATATATACAATACAAATGTTCTTAACACGTATGTGGTAATGATATATCATATAGATATAGACAATAATAATTGTATGTGTATCTGCTTATGTGCTAATATATATAAACATAAAAAATTTTATTCAAGAAATCACAGAAATATATAAAATTCAAATACTGGAAATCAATTAAGTGCATTAGTTATTTTATTTTAAAAGTAATTTTAGGCATGAAATTAGATAATTCTCAGAAAAAAAATCAAATAAAAGTAAATAATTATACTTTTGATTTAAATTAAATTTTGTAATATAAATTTTATATACACCGTTTTTCTTTATTTAAATAAAAATCAATTTTATTAAATTTAAAATCGTTCTATTGTAATTTTATCAATATTTTTCATTATTTTTATTGAAATTTTATATTAATTGATTGTTGAATTATTAGATGTGTGTATAAGCCAATTATAGGGTTCATTCTCCCTACTATTATTGGAACAATAAGCATATTTAAAAAAAATTGTGAAATGTTTGTTAATTTTCCAATGCATTATTGAATCAATCTCAGTTTGGACCCAAAGAAGGAAAATAAGAGTCAATAGATAGTCTCAACATACTTCCAAGTTTTCTTTATTCATTAACCTAAAATCCCTTCAAACTCATTCATGATTACTTATTTCTGCTACCAAATAGATCACTGAGTTACAAAATACTAAAGACTTGAAGTTGGTCATCATGTTAAATCAACACAGAAAATTAGCATCTCTCCATTTATTATAACTATTATTATTATTTATGGACTGAATTAAATAAATCACCAGCTAAAGTATACTATCCAAATTAGTAATAAAAGAAAAGAACGCTGTTTAAAATATGAACTATAGTTTTAATATATTAGATTGAATTTTATAGTTAAAGACTTTTTTTAATACATTTAATGTTTGTTTCATTATTTCATATAATCATTATCAATTAAGAAATAATAGATTTTAAGAATTTATTAATATATTTATGTACTTGTATTATAAATTGTATCATTTGGAAAATTAGTAAATATTTTGTTTTTATGCAAGTTTGAAATGGAGACTGAATGTGATTAACCTAACAATTTCATATACTCCATTAAATATTTAAAATTTCATTTCATTTTATTTTCCATCCTTTAATACATGTTGAAATACTGGAATGCATTTTAACATTATTGTGAATTAGTATTATTGATAAAATGATAACTAATAGAGTTGATATGTAATTGAGAATGGTTTTCTATGTTCAAGACATTGAGTTGACTCATTGATAGGAATCAATTGACATTTAAAAATACATTGGCAAAAATAAATATTAATGAGAAATTAAAGGTAATTTTTTTGTGGCTGTTGTGTAATTATTTGTCTAAAAATAACCTTATATGAATTTTAATATTAATTTATTATTGTGCTTTCCATTATACTTAGATATTGTGTTATTTAATGATAATGAAATCACTATAGAATGTATGTGTATTATATACATAAAGAATAAAGTGAAGACTAATAATAATTATATACATTATTGCAATTACCTTTCTTGATGCATATTATCTATTAAGTCACTTACTTATATGACAATATATTGGCAACAGCTGCAGAAAGGAG
Source organism: Epiperipatus broadwayi (assembly GCA_028023455.1). NCBI lineage: Eukaryota > Metazoa > Onychophora > Udeonychophora > Euonychophora > Peripatidae > Epiperipatus > Epiperipatus broadwayi. The sequence goes on along the minus strand of JAQFVV010012440.1, from coordinate 6,215,825 downwards.
TTTGCTATTAACTGAAAGGAGAGCATTTGATTCCTTTTGGAGGCCTTAAAGGAACTGAGCAGGGCAAATTCCCAAAATCCACTCCATACATTCTTGTCATTGCAGCTGTTATTACTATGTGATTATTCATACATTTTACGATCATGGATGGGCTGCTCACCAACATTCATTAGCGAGCGTGGTAAGTTTATTGGATTTTTACCTCTGAGTTTAAAATCAAGAAACACCATGGTCTAGTTGCCTGATAAGGCAGAATGAATGTATGTGTAAATGATAAATATTTTTCCAATAGATATATACAATCATGACAGACAAAAATAAATCATGGTCCTTATTCCCAGGAGGCTGTAAAGTCACCAACCAAGGCAGTGGTAGGTGGCCGAATGCAGAAGGTGCTAAGAATCCCTTAATTGTGGACCCAGACTGCTATTTGATTATGATTTTTTATTTAACTGCAGATCACTTTCAAGTGAATGAATATTGCAAGAATTAAAAGAACTGTCATATTAAATGAGACATTATTGGACTTTGTGAAGTTAGAAGAAAAGGGGAAGAGACAATTAATTTAAAAAGTAGACATGTACTCTACTATGAAGACACAAATATTGGAAATACAAGTGGAGTAGGATTCAGTATAAAAAGTGGAAGAACAACATTGTGGAGATTGATGGTGTATTGGTCAGAGTGGCAAGATTAGCTATAAATACCAAATGCAGATAATTCAGGTTTATGCTCCAAAAAGTTCTCATAGTGATGAAGTAGTAGAATATTTTTATATGAATGTACAAAAGGCTTTTGATCAGAGTAAACAAGATTTCAAAATTGTTGTGGGAGACTTTAATGTTAGAATTGATAAACAAATGAAAGATGAAAGTGCTGTAGGTAACTTTGGTTATGGTAATAGAAATGAGAGAGGAAATAAACTTGTGGAGGTTGCAGGAAAAGAAAAACTTTATATTATGAATTCTTTTTTTGATAAAAATGTTAAAAGGAAATGGACATGGAAGCATCCAAATGAAGATATAGCAGAATTAGATTATATTTTGACTAACAGAAAATATATATTTTAAGATTGTAATGTTCTTAATAAATTGAACACAGGAAGTGATCATCAATTAGTAAGATGTAAGATACGTGTTAATGCAAAACTAGAGAGACAAAAATTATTAAGAAAAACAATATTTACAGTTGATATTCCTAATCTTCAGAAACATTCTAATGAATTTAAATTAGAACTTACAAATCGGTTTCAAGTATTAGTAGATTTTGAACATGATTCAGATTTGAATGAAATTAATATGAAAATAACTGATACACTTAAGAACTGCAACAAAGACAGCTGGTAGAAAAAAGCAGCAATTAACCAATAAAATTTCTACTGAGATTAGAGAATTTATGAAGAAAAGAAGGAATATGAAGATATACAAAAATGATGCCTTAAAAAGGAATGAATATCTCAAATTTTGTAAAATGGTATGGAAAAGAGTTGAAAATAATATGAGAAAGTATAACTGTAAACTAGCAAGGAAAACTATAGAAGAGAATAAAAGTCTCAAGAGTATAAAACAACATTTTGGTATTGGTAGGAAATTTATATCTGCAATAAGAAAAAAAGATGGAATTATTATTAAAAAGAGAGATGACATCATGAAATGGGTAGAAGACATCTATCAAGAATTATATAGCAATAAAGAACAAGTACCTCCTATATCTATTATATCTTTCGAATTGCCCAGAATTTTAAATGAAGAAGTGAGACATGCAATTAAATTTATGAAGAAAGGAAAGGCTCCGGCTAATGATGGAATTATAATTGATATATAGAAGAAGCAGGTGAAGAAATAGAATTTTTTTTTAGCAAAGTTATATACCAAATGTCTAAATGATAAAGATGTATCAGATGATTGGAAGAATGCAATATTAATATTATAAAAAGGTGATAATGAAGATATTAGAAATTACAGACCTATCAACCTTTTATCAGTTTTATACAAAATTTTTATCAAGATAATTACAACTCATCTACAGAGAACATTAGATTTCTACCAACCAAGAGAAAAGGCTGGATTTAAAAGTGGTTTTAGTACAGTGATCATATCCAGGTATTGAGAGAAGTTATAGAAAGGACAAATGAATATGAGTTGTCATTATGCTTTGGATTTGTAGATTATGAAAAGGCATTTGAGTCTATAAACATTTCTTCAGTGATTAAAGCATTGGATCATCAAGGTATAGATCCAGGATATTTCATGTTTTAAAGAATATTTATAAATACAACAACAACAATTAGATTACATAATGATACTAGGAAAGTCAACATTGAGAAAGGTGTATGACAGGATGACTATATATCTCCAAAACTTTTTACAGCAGTGCTGCAAAAAATATTTTGTGGGTTAAAATGGGAAGCTAGAGGGGTGAAAGTAAATGGAGATTATTTAAGTCATTTAGATTTTGCATATGATGTAGTTGTTTGTGCAAATAATGCTTTAGAGCTGCAGGAAATGTTGCAGGAGTTATCAGATGAAAGTAAGACTAAAGATAAATGTTAAAAAGGCTCAAGTAATAATAGAATTAATCTTGGTTGGAGTGCTTTTGGTAGAAATACCTTATATTAAAAGGAAATATGCCTATGTGTTTGAAAAGGAAGGTTTTTAATAAATGTGTTTTACCAGTTTTTACTTATGGATCTGAGAATTGGACACTTAATAGAAGAGCAATACAGAGACTTCAGACCACTCAAAGAAGTATGTAGAGATGCATGTTGGGAGTAACAAGAAGAGATCGAAAACAAAATATATGGGTAAGAAAACAAACAGGTGTTACTGACTTCATTAAAAAAAATTAAGACTGAAGTGGAGTTGGGCTGGACATGTTGCTAAAAGAGATGATAATATATGGACAATTTAAATCTTAAACTGGATTCCAAAAGATTGTAAAAGACCCAGAAAGAGACCACATGTGAGATGGATGGATGAAATAAGAAAGTGTTTAGTGGCGAAATAGAGAAGCTAAAGATCGGAGAAGATAGACTGAACTTGGAGAGAACTTAACCTGCAGTGGATTGATAATGTTTGATGATGAGGATGATATTGACAACTGCACATATTTTTTGGAATTTTTTGTAAGAGTTACCTTTACACTTATTTTATATACCCAAACTATTGTGATTTTACTGCTAATTATTGAGAAAACTTGTTAAGTCTCTACGGATATTTGTCAAAGTTAATTATGTGAATCTATGATTATGAGTAATAAAATATAATATTCTCATTCTGGAAAATATTAAATTAACATTCAATCTATGTAACATTCTTATTGATATTATTTCTTCATTTCTCATTAATAGTCAAGAGTTCTTCATTAATTGATTAGTAGTGGAGAAAGCATTTTATATAGGTAAGTTATTTTGTTTTATTCCTAGGTATTGCTCCCAATTTTTTATTAGTGCACATATATACAAATTTGGTCCGTATATGAATGCATATATGATTATTATTTAGTCTATACTATCATAACTATGAGTATCCAGTTTCTATGTCTCCATGACTGCGTAGGCTATTAAAATAAAAGATGGAATGGTTATTGGATCTACATATTATTGTTATTTTATTTGTAAACTTAAACATTTCTTCATAGAATCATCTTTTTACTATCGTAGGATATTTCAAAATATGCTTAGAATAAAAGTGGTGCAATGTGATGTACTGTAGCTTCTCCGTAAATGAAGTCAAGAATTTCTCGGCAATTATGCCCAGAGAAACCTGTTAGCCACTTTATTTTCCATCCCCCAGTCTAAGTTTTCCCATATTCTGCTCCATCCCATTTCCACAACATAATCTTTGTCAACTCTATGACCTTTATATCTAAATCCCCCTTATCTTTTCCCAAACCCAGCATAAAAACCAATAATCCACTTTCTGTATAATCACTTTTTTCATATTTATTCTTCCATAACTTCATTATATGTGCCCTTTCTGTTTTCAAGCATTTACATTCAATTAACAGATGCCTAATATTTTCTATTCCTTCCTTACATAATTTACAGACTAAATCACCCATATTTTTCCATTTACATGTATATTCTCTTGTTGCTAAAGATCCTGTTCGAGCCTTAAACAATAAACTACTTTCCTTACTATTATCATATATTAACTCGCACCTAATATTCTGTTTATTTCTATATATATTTGAACTCTTTTTACTCTCCATACTAGTTCTCCATCTCTCTAACTCCCTATCCTTTATTAATAAATCTATTCTTTTATCCTATTTCTTACCACTATAACACTCAACAATTCTCCTAACACAATCATCCCATCTTTTGTACAAATATACTGATATAAATTCTTTATCCAATACCACATTACCTTTCTCACCCATCTTATTACCTGCCCTTTACTCATAACCCAATTAAATACTATTTTGGCTATTCTTTTATTATTCATAAACGCAATCTACCAAACATTTTCATTTTACTTTTTGCATCTCTCATATGAAAACTTGACAATCCCATTTCTCCTTGAATTGCCTCCCTTGCTGTCCATACATCTGCATCCAATGCATGAATACCCTTTGAACTTTTTCTAAGTAATTTAATACCCTCTTACTAACACATAATGCATCATTACCATATGTTAACTCTGCTACTGTAATTCCCATATAATTCTAACTACATTATATTTATTATATGGAAACACTGTTAATTTTTTTATCAATCCCTATCTTTTCTTTGCTTCATTTATCAATTTTTTCTCCCATTCATCCAAATAATTTTTCTGATTACTTAAAAATAATTCCCAAATAACTATATCTATTCACCACACTTAACTTAATATCTATCAATAAAAATTCTACATATTCTTTTTCCCCAGTATTAACCATCATTATATTTGATTTTTCTTCACTAAATTTAATCCCCATCTCTTTACCCACCCTTGCACATGTCCTCAGCATAACTTCCATATCTTCTCTTCTTTCTGCACACAAAAATATATCATCTGCAAAAAAAAAAGACCTGACAAAACATATACTCCCTTACTACCTATTAATGGTATCTCAATCCCTCTTCCTAATCTTTCTATTGCTCTTTCCATTTCACTCAAATACAATACAAACAAAATAGGTGACATAGGGCATCCTTGCTTTAGTCCCACCCCATTTTTAACCTTGACTGATTCAATATTCCCTAATTGATATATATAGTAATTATTTTCATATAATTTCTTAATAATATCCACTAAAGCTTCATCCATTCCCAAATTTGCTAAACTTATCCATAATCTATTTCTATTTACTCTATCATATGCCTTCTCTATATCTATAAAACTCATATACAACTGTTTGCCTGAATTCCTACTCACATCCATAAGCTGTGTAACTACAAATAAACTATCTCCTATACGCCTATCTAATCTAAAGATATTTTCTAGTGGTGCCATTCTCATGTATACTTATGATATTATTTGAAAATTTTAAAATTTTAAATAAACATCAATAAAAATAATTAACCAAAAAAAAAAAAATTAGAATATGGTAGTAATGAAGAATACTGTGAAATGATAAATTAAAAGATAGCTTCATTACATTCATGTGTACTATATTCTAGTGTATGTTTATATGTATGTGAATGTGTTCACATAATCATTTGCATTAAAAAATAAATAAAATTTAAATATTCTCTTTCATTTTTTTTTGTGATGAAAATTGATGATATAATGCCTATGTGATATTAAATTTGTAAATTTCAAAAATATTATCTATACATTTTTCATGGCATTTTATTGTTGCAGTGACATTTGCATTGTGAATAAAAAAAATTAAGATTTTGTTTAAAAAGATCCCAATGCTCAAAATTAATAATAGCAGCAATTCTATCAAGCCTAAAAGAAGATATAAAATACTTTATTTTTAAATCCAAACTGTTTTCTAAATCTATATAACATCCCTCGCTTTAAGTAAATAACTTGATGTTATAGTCTTATCAGTTGAATTTTGCTAAAGTTTTCATATAGACTCAACACCTTTTGATGCATTATGTTATTATATACTAGAATATTAGTTTTGTTCATATTCTTCTTCCCCAAATTTAATGTTGTTTCAATTTTTATTAAATATTTATATAGGTTGGATATAAATTTTAATAGTTTCAGAAGTACAAGTAAACTTAACATAATTTTATTATTATTTTAAAATTATTTATTTTTATTGAATATTTAACTAGCCTCAATATATAATATTTTCTTTCAAAACTAATTCAACAATTTTTAATTTACCACACAAATGAAGAACATTATAGCTTGTTTAGACATGACAGAATAGCTACCATTATTAATTTTGTGATTTAAGATCTTTTTTTTTTTCTATTTTTAATTCACTGCAAATGCTATTACATAAATTGTAGAATGTCAAAAGAAAATGGTAGTTGTTTTCTTTTACAAGAAAATGCATGTGAAATTTATAAATTTCTATTTTCAAATTGTTATTAAAGCTGCAGATTTTGAGAAAAAAGATGTGGCTAACATACTGTATTTAAATATAATTATCTTCGGCTATCTACCAAAAGTCCAGATCTGTATATCAAACCAGCTTAGTATTCCTCATTATCATTATGCAAATATATTCATTTCAGTGATTTTTTTAAAAAAAATTATACATTATTTTCTGAATAATAACCAGATTTCTTGGAAATAATTTTAATCTTAGTAACATTTATTGGAATAGTATAAAAAAAACTTGATTTTGGATTTAAAACTATCCACACTATTACAGCTGCTTTTATCTTCAGAATGCAAAATTCTTATACTTTTTTTTCACTCTTTCTCAACAACCAACATAACTTATTTCACAAAGGCCTATCTCTAACAGATTTAACATAACAGATTTGTTCATTAATCTATAGTTCTATATCTCTAGTTTTGCCATATTTTTTTAAATTTTAATGGCTTTAGATAACTGGTTATGACTGAATTGGTATGATCATCTCAGGAAATCTTTCTTTTTTTTTTAACTGACATGAACTTCATGATAGTTTTTAAAATTAGATTTCAGCAAAGAAAAAAAAAAGCATAGGTGAATTAATGTTTTTATATTCACTAAGCTGGAGGTGAAACTAGTAGATTTTACAATTAAAGTTAACCTCGAGGCTTTACCAACTGCTGCATTCCTCCATCACAAGTGAAGGTATAAAATGGATTCTGTGTGTCCACTGTGCAAGAAAAACGCTGAAACAATTTCCCACATTCTTCAGGAATGTGATACCTGGAATAAACTACACTATTTAACACTGCAAAAAACCACAGATAAAGACTGGGCCTGGGTGGATATGGCAAAAGCTTTTAAAAAAGGCTCCTTTGGCAATATTAGATTGGCAACTTACATTAACGTTGTCATCTGGTCGGCATGAAATAGAATGACTTGAAAAAGGAACATATTACAATATTGAGTTATTATACTTCAAATTGCTAAATGATGCCAAGAACCATGACAAGAAGACATGTCAGCCATAGCTAGCTGAACAGACTTGGAACCAGGTTAAACTAGGGCCATGCCTTGCCTAGTGTAGTGTGTATACCTTATATACTAAATAAATCGATATATTAGTGACTAGAAATTACAAAAGCCCAAAGGACCATAAAATATCAGGATGATAAATCTTAGGAAATGAAGGTCACTAAGGTTGAACAAATTAATAGAAGTTTAGGAACACATAGAAGGGAAAGTGACCGCCTCACAAGTGGTATGCCATGCAAACCAAGAAGTAAGCATATATATATAAAGACATTTATAACACAACTGTGAATGCTTAAATGGTGAAATAGACTTGTACAATTGGACAATCCAAGGACCATTTCCCCTGCAACTGAAGTGATTGCCTTGTTTCTTTCAAGCTTATGCCTCCCAAATAGTCATGAGGCACGAATAGAGGTGTTTTGAAAGTTTAACATTGCAGTTAATATAACAAAATTTTGAATAACTAAGTGAACAATAATTTAAGCATAAAAAGTTGGGTTTATGTGTGTGAGTCTGGAAGGGCAGGTGAATTTTGTGTCACTGCACATCTGGAACCATTAAAACCCGCTCACCTATCCATATGTTTATACTTGAATGTTTATAAATCATATGCACAGAATCAATTGTATGGGTGCGGATGTGCTTGACACGCACTGACACTCCCTAAATTTGTTTGTAACAATTCTTGTTGATTGCATTGTAATATCCAAACTTATGCCTCTCGAATTGTCTTGAGGCACAAATAAAGGCATTTGAAAGTAAAAAGTAATTTTTGTTTTAAAACAATTATGGTGAGCATTTTTGCCCTGTAGCATCTTAAAGAAAAATTCAATCCAGAAACCAAATGATATAAATATTTTTTGTAAATAATCAAATTGTAAATACTCTATGTAAATGCAGTCTAATATTATTTTCTAATTTTCACTTTGTTCAAACTTGTTACTTTAGTTTTATTTAGTACTATCTTACTTACTTTATATCTTTAAAAAAGGTATATAAGAAAAAAAATGATTAAAAATAAATAGTATTATAGTTATGAAGAACTACAATTATCCCAGTTATTGTAAATAAAGTTATATTTGTTGTTACAAATGAAACAATAAATGAACTATTTAATCTAATGTGATTAATTTTGAATTATCTAAAGAAAATTCTCTTGCAAATGACATATTTTAGATTTATTGTTATTTCACATGAAAGTAAGGCTAAGGGGTCAATTTATTATATTGTCAATGAAAATAAAGTGACTTTTATAATAATAAATAATTCCAAAAATCAAAATTTTAAATAATCTAGCTACATCATATGAAATAGATTTCTTAATAGAGAACTTTATTTTTTAGATAATTAATAAAATTATACATAATAATAATTAGTTCTATTAAATTGTTTTATTTATATATATAAAGAACCATTTCTGTTTCCAACATGGTTTTTGTAATTGATTTTTTAGTCTTATGAAATATTCTCAATACATATTATTTAATTCTATCTGCTGTGAATATGGTCAGTATTAACATATTTGGCAAGTATATTTGCTATGTGATATCGTGAAAAATAACTTATGTGAACATACATTAAATGAAGATTATCAAAAATAATGTATTAAGAAACAGTATTGTAATTAACTGCATAGAATATGAATATGCTAAATTATAACCTGTACTACAATTATATGTGCATGCATTGACACATTTTTTTATTCATAAGTAACTTATATATAATGCAGATAGATTAATAATTAAGTCTTAATATAAATTCCTCATGCATTAAAGGCATTCAGCTTACTATACTTATATATCACAATAATCATTCAAAAGCATAATAGACGTATATCATTGCTATTTGTCCTCTCATCAGTTACTTAAATTTCTAGCTAATTCTACATAAATATTCAAGATGCACGTGATGCAATAATAATAATAATAGGATACATTTTCTTAACATAATTTATCAAAAGAAAAGTGCATTGACTGTTTAGAATTCAGACTTGAAATCTCTTTCATTAATGATAGTATGGTTCTAATTCTTTATTCTGTATATTTTTATTGTGATTAATGTTTAAAAGCTAGAAAGCAATAAACTTTTACTAATATTTTTAGCAAAATTCATGAGAATCATGTTATCAATATAAAGTTGCTGAAAAAATGACTAATCGAAGTTAGATTGACATATCCCCCCCCCTCCACCTTTCTTTATTTTCAGCTATTCATTATCAGATGATTGAAATATAATATCATCTAATTATCTTAGTCTCTTTTTTCCTATTTATTATCTATGAATTCCTTTTCTGTAGACTTTCATTGTTGTTGTTTTTTTAAAATACTTTTTTAAATATATTTCAGAAAAAAAAAAAAAAGAATTTCAGCGATCTCATAAATTAGAAAAGCAATTATTCTGTTGTCATTATTTATATTCTAATTAAAAAACAATTATTAATTATTATAGTAGAAACTTCTCCCTGCTTGTAGAAACTGCTTATTCTAATAAACAACAAACAGATGATTTTGTAATGTATTATTGTGATTTTTTTATTTTTAATATTTATATATAATAATTAAACGTTTTTTTTTTTTGTTTTTTTTTTAAAAAAAAAAAAGAAATAATTGCGTAATTAATGTTATGTTTTGTTTGTTTGTTTTTGTAAAAAAAAATTAAGCAAACTTTTATCAAATACAATTTGTATTAAAAAAATATTTGTTGGTTTTATTACATCTATATTCTCTTATAGATAATCTTAGAATTTTTTGACTGATTTTTTTTTTTTTTACTTGTAATTTATCTGAAATAATAAAAATGTATTTATAATTTCTTCTTAACATTTATTTATTTATCTGTTGTGTTTATGCATGATTTTAATAAACACAAACTCGTAAAAATACGATTAAATATTTATTAATTAAAACTAATGTACAACACTTATTTATAAATATATATAATATACTTTCGCATTATACCATTGACTTGCTATAGCGCTTAGTTGCAGTGCTACTATTAATGTAAGAGACTTCTGGTAGCTTTCTAGATTAATCTATCACTTCCAGCTGTACTGTTACAGTTGACTCATGAATAAGTACAATGACACTTTCGCTGTTATGTGATAGCTTGCTTCACATGTGGATACAATGACATTTCCAACTGTACTGTGATCGTCTCATGTATAGGAACGATGACAGTTCTAGCTGTCAGTGACATATTGCCTCATGTAGCTTCCTGTTCTAATGTGAACTTGCCTCATTGTTTTAACCATATGGACAATATGCTTACTGCTGTTCAGGTCTGGCTGTAAAATGTCTCACTTAATCTCCAATTGGACTATTTATAACCAATCCTTTTTCATAATGAAAACAATTGGATTCACTGAGTATCATCATTCATTGGCCTATATCTGCTCTTGGCTGTGTGTTATCTATTTATGTATTGGTCTTTGATGACTGAAGGCTCAATCTGATCAAGATAAGATGGAATCGGAACTAATTCATTAGTTGAAGATAAGATGAGATATAACATTATCATATGTAATTTTTTTTATTTTTAGCAACTTAACTATAACAAAATCACATTATCACATTTCCTATACTAGCACATTAATTGTTGATAAACAGAGCAAAACTCTCCATACAGTATTGCCACCTGTGCTAAACAGAGTAATCAATGTATGCCAGAAGGCTTGTGCATAAAATCCCTATCTAATGCCTACTCATCCAATATCCCCAGACTAGTTTCTGACTTGTGGCCTTTGTCAGTGAGGAGCTTTGTAGTTAAGTAGAGATAAAAGGTGGTTGCTAGAGGGTTGCATTAGATCCTAAGATCTAGATGCAGTGCTCTCAGATCCAAAGCTCCTCACTGATGAAGGCCACAAGCCAGAAACTAGTCTGGGGATATTGGATGAGTAGGCATTAGATAGGGATTTTATGCACAAGCCTTCTGGCATCCATTGATTACTCTGTTTAGCACAGGTGGCAATACTGTATGGAGAGTTTTGCTCTGTTTATAACAAAATATCGTAAAGGAACCTATACAGAGATGAACTGAAAGTAAACCCACTATTGGATTTATTAAATCCTTCAATTCTGCATTGTGTCTATATTTACATAGATTATTGATTGATAAAATTCCATTTTTAAAATAGATGACCATAACAACCATGGATTGGACTAATCTCTGATGACACTAATTGTATTTAGGAAGATCAAATCCATCTGCTTTGTTGTTGGATCTGGAAAAAGAAATGTATTTGAATCTCATAAAAATTCTATTTAATATAATTTTTTAATTAAATATTCAAAAAGGGGGATATTGATTTAAAGCAAATCTTAGAGTATTGACAAATCTGAAATACTGAACAGCTTTTTATATATTTTTTGTGGAGCAATTTTTTTTTTTATATCTGACAGAAAAATGTGTGAAAAACAGAAAGACAGTGAAGAGGAGCAGGCTTGAATATACTAGTAATATTTCTTATGGTAATATTTGAATATCTTGAAGTTTTTCTCCAAGAAGAGTTCAATATTTATCAGTCTGTAAATTGTTTGTATCATAACCCCAAGTAGTGTCAGGCAACTTTTAAGGAGGTTATTCATAGAAATTAATTTTGATCAAGTCTTAGATAAATGAGAAAATAAACTATGATCCTTAGTTACTCGTAAATACCATGGGATAGGATTGTGTTTCACTCTATTAATGCAAAAGGTTATATTCAAATTACAAATTTTTTTTCTGTGTGTCAGATGAAAAATTGAGCCTATTGTCTTCCTTGGAATAAGAATAAAATTCTAGTCTTTTAAAAAAAATTTCCATTCTTTTTGAAAAAATTTTTTTATTTCAGGAAAGGGTCTCTTTTGAAAAGTCAAAGCAGTGTCATTAACATAGATGAATTTCATGCATTCTGTTTCTGGAAGATCACTAATGAATATATTAAATGAAGCAGATGAAAGAACTGAATCCTATGATAGACTATTGTATATAATTTTGCATCTACTTTAAGAAAAAATAATAATTTTCTTCATTTTTTCAGAATTTCTATAATGATTTACTGTACTAATTTTATAATTATTTATGTCTACAAAAAATTAATACTGTAGTTATGTACCTTTTAATCTTCATCCTCGAAACCAATAAATTCATTTCCAGAGCTAAATGGAGAATCACTTGAAGCTTCTGAACCAGCCACTTTTAGGCAACATCAAGTTACCTAATGTGTTACAGTTGTCCTGAACAGATGAACTATTAGTATCTAGTACTAATAATGTAATTTTTTTTAAAGTTACCATGTAGTAAAATATGAATTTTGAAGTAGCAAAATTGGCACTTATGAAATAATAATTAATAAAAAGCTTAACATTATTGCTTATAAATAAACATTAGCTTTGAATTTTAATTTTGATTTACTTAGTACATTACATTAATATTTAATTAAAATTACCCTAAATCCAAAATTCAACCAGACCAGCCAAGATATAATAATAAAATAAATGTTTCACTGCTACAAGCAGACTTCTCAAGTGTAAAGAATTACAAAAACTATGCCATATATATATATAATATTAAACATTACTCACAAATCCATTTACTTCCCATCCATCCTTAATATTAAAAGAACTCTTAAATAAGTCAATTGCTTCAGAATAATACATTTTTAATAACCTTTGGTTGTGTTTTATTATTATTTTTTGGCTGGTCTGGTTGAATTTTGGATAATTTTAATTATATATTGACTAGTTTAGCTTTATGCTTGTAATTATTAATATTTAAGTATATGATTATTTTCATTATGATTAATGTACTATATTTATATGCATTAAAGAAATTGTTATTGATGTAAACTGAATTTAGATTTTTTTTTTCATCAATGTATCACACATTTTTTCTTCTAATTTGCAAATCTCTATTATATAAGTATATTTATACAGTAAGAAAGTGAGTTTTATAAAATTAAAGTCTTTTTGTTTAATTTTTATTAAAGAGTGAAAAGAGGTATTTTTATTGAGTCATTGTAGCTATGAAATAATATAGCATTGACTTATGACTAATATAATAATACTTCTGGATTTCTCATTGCTTACGAATAAGTATATGCTTTGAATATTAATAATAATTTTGAAGAATTATTCTAATATATTACTTCCTTAGTTATTGAATTACTTGAGATAAATATTCATTTAATATTATTAATTTGAAGTATATATTGAATATATGTTAAGTGTTCTATTATGTTTTATGTTTACAAATTCAATCTTAGCAAAGGAAATTTAAAAAAAAAAAACAACTCATGATTCTCATTAGTGGTAGTTTGTCATTGATTTAAATACATAATGAGTTTTTCTTATGTATTACTATTTAGAAAAATGTATACGTATAATTGTACCTGGAAAGGAATCTTCAATTATTAATATTAAGATAATTCCATAAAATGTATAGCATATATGTGTGTGTGTGTGTGCGAGTGCTGATATATAGGAATTCATGGTCAAAAGATGTATAGTTTTTGCTTTCAGTAATATATGTGGTGGCTTATTATTACTATTACAACACTGATGTACCAGCTGGATCCACACAGCTGTCATCTGAATATTATGAGATGGTGTTAATAACCTTCAATTATCATCAATGTCTTGTTTGCATTGTTCCTCTTCTTTATTGTCTCTACAATTTTATTGCAAAAAAAACAACAACAATGGATTGAAATATGGATATGTTATTTATAAAGATACAAATATTAGTATGGGACTCATTATAAATAAAATGAAAAGTAACATTGTGGAGATTGGTAGGATATCAGATAAAGTGATTATTACTACCTACTGATTTTAATGCAAAATTTCAAATGCAGATAATATTCAGATAAATTCCCATGATGAAGTAGAGAATTTTTATATAGATGCATAGAATGTTTTTGTTCGGTTTGACGAACCTTTTAAAATAGTTATGAGAGATTTTAGTATTAGAACTGGAAAATGAATGAAAGATGAAAATTCCATGAATAAATTATGGTGTACAGAAAAAGAAAAATTGTATATTTTGTTTTGTTTTTTATTTAGAAAAAATTAAACACAAAATGGAGATGAAGATAAATTCTACACAAGAAGTGCCCATCAATTTGTGAAACTATAATCTGTATTAATGCAAAGCTACAAATCTTTTAAGAAAAAAGTATCAATAATTGATACCTCCAAGCTTTAGAAATATTCTAGTGAATTTAAATTATAATTTAGATAGAATTTTAAATTATTAAGAGTTTGAAAATCATTCAGATCTGAATGTAATCAATAAAAAGAGAATATATAAAGAATAGCCATACATATAGCAAGAACAAAAAAAAAAAAGAAATTTCCTAGTAATTTTTTTTCTGAGACAAATTAATGGAAAAAAGAAATTAGAAAATATTTTGAAATGAGCTATTTAAAAGAACTAATCTGGAATTGTATAAAACAGTGCAAAAAGGAAACATAACCTTGAAATGGCAAGCAAAATTATAGAAAAGAATAAATTCTAAAAATCAAAAATATCACCTTCATATTGTAAGTTATTTCAGCAATGATTTAAAAAAAACATTATTACTAAAAAGAGATATGGTATCTTCAAGTTTGTACAAAAATTCTATAAAAAACTATATTGTAATAAAAAATAAAAAAACAATATGATTGCTACAATTACATCTTCTGAAATTCTACATATTTTAAATGAAAAATTGAGTCATGAAAAATAAAGAATCATTGTAGACATTTTTAAAGAAGTAGGTGAAGTAATAGAGAAATTGTTGCAAAGTTATACACTGAATATTAAAATAATTTGAATAATGTAGTAGTAATATTTTCTTTCAAAAAAAAAGGGAAAATATTGCACATCTATCAGTCTTCTATATGTACATGTAAGAACTTTACAAAGATCATTTTAATTCATTTGCATAATGTATTGAATTCTAATAAATCACAAGACCAAGCTGAATTTAAAAATAGTTACCACAGAAGATTATTTCCAATTATAAAAAGAACTTATAGAAAGAAACAATGAATATGAGCTGCCACTTTACTTTGAATTTGTATATTATGAAAAAGCATTGACTCTTTAAATAAATGCAGATAATAACATTAAGTCATAGAGATTCAAGGTATTGTAATATTCTGAAGGATATCAGAATGCAATAGTTGTGATTCGACTCCATGGTAACTTTAAGAGAATTATCATTGACGGGGTTGTATATATGGTTGATTGAATTTCTCCAAAACTTTTTATCATTGTACACGTAGTTTATGAATTAAAATGAAAAGCTAAGGGAATAAAAATGTGCAAAATTACTTAAATCATCTAAGTTTTGCACATAATACTTCAGACATGTAGGAAATGTTATAGGGAATATTAGATAAAAGTAAGAAAGTATGGCTAAAGACAAATATTATGGACACATTAATATTGAATTATTTTTAAAAAATGAAGAACATAAAAACTGATAGTTGTGAATTAGAAAAAGTTATAAGTATTTTGATGAGATTATTAATATGGATGGAATAACAATGCATGAAACTAATCATAAAATTAAATTTAAATAAATTCAATAATAAATGATATATATATATGTTTGAAAACAATTTTTAATAAATACATTTGATCAATATTTGTTTATAGATCTTAATAGAAGACAGAGTTCCACAATGAAGTATAGTGAAATATGTGTTGGAAGTTAATAAGAATTCAAAGTGAAATACATGGAAAAGAGGACAAAGCAGATAATACAGACATTATTAAATGAATTAAAAAGCTAAATGAGTTAAATGTGTCACTAAATGAGCTAATTTTTAAATTTTATTTGGACATCTGAGATTTAAGAAACTGTGTGAAGTGGATTGATTAGAAAAACATTAATTTTGAAAACCATCATCTTGCAGTTAATTGAAATTAACTGAAAATATAAAGACATATATATTGTAAAGGAAATTTGCATTGAAAATATGGTTAGTTGATAATTTGGTGGTGGTGTAAATAATTATTATGATGATCATCCAAAATGAATAGCAATACTAACTTAAATAATAAAATAAGCAAAAAAGAGTGTATGTTAACTGTGTAACTAGATTCCCATCAATGAATGACAAAGACCATCTGTTTTTATGAAATTAAACCAAATTTAATCATTTTAATATATAGAGGTTAAAGGTTTTTTTAAATGTAAAATATTTTGATCTTTTAAAAACATTTCCTGTTCTAATTGTCTAATCTTATTGATTTCAGTAATTTGAATACTATCCAAATTATCTCATAGATAGTAATATAAATAATCTTAAAATGAGATTGAAAAATTAAATATTTTAAATTTTGTTGGATGTTTGATGTAGATGGACATTTTTCTGTTTTAGCTACTGTAAATTATATAAATTTGTACAATATTATAATTTTTAGTTGCTAATAATTTGTTTTTGAATGTAATATTTATTGTGCTATCACTTCAATCCATGTGGCATTTTTATTCTTACTGTTGCTATCCTGTAATTGCATGAGAAGTTCTCTTCTTGAAAGTAGCTAAGCTAATCAGGCAATAGGGTATTATAATCACATAATGTCACTTTATCATCATCACTGATAATTTAACATTTTCTAATATTTACATTTTAAAATTTATCATAAACTTTAATGAGATTTTATGTGATTAAGATGTATGATTATAATATTCCAAATAAATATAAAGGCAAAAATACTTTTCTTATTATATCTATGTGAAAGTGTCTTATGCTTAATAATTAGTGAATTCGTCTGTTATTCACAGATGGAGTTTGGAATTATTATTATTATTTTTTTTTTGTAAATATCTGAGGATTTTCCAAGCAATTTTTTTCAGCTACTATTCAAATAGTTATCTGTGAGACTATATTTTTGGTGGAGATTAAAATTTTAAAATAGTCTGAGTAGATCAGTTGTGGGTCAATAGGCTGATTATAAGATAATATAATTGAAATAGGATATAATTATTCCTTTGATGAGGCAGGGGCATTGAATCCATAATTTATCTTTTATATTTTATATAATCTTAATAATAAAAGAGCAATTGTGAGCAGCAGCAGTGAAGTTACTTATAATTTGTTAAAAACAAAATATGCTAGCATTTGTAATTATGCCCATATTATATGCTTAATTTGCTGAACAATATATATATAAAATGAACATATTATATGCTTAATTTGCTGAACAATATATATATAAAATGAACAAGTAAGAACATTTGTGATACTCTTATTAATACAATGGACCATTTATTATATCAAGAATTACTTTTATATTGCATGAAAGAAATATTAAATCATTAAAGTAAATTGAATGGAATTACTTTTATCAGACTATCAAACATAGAAGTGAAATTTTGATCAAGGGACCTCTAGTTTTCAAGTCCATCACTCCACCATTGCATAGGATGTAAAACATTTTTCATGGAGAAAAGTATTACATGCTCTGAAAGATGTTAGTAAAAAATTATCTTCTCACTGATTGTTCAAGACTATCACACAAAAGTTCAATATTTAAATTATGTGATTAGAAAGAACATGATGAATACAAAATGTTACTTACATGTTTTTCATACTTGTATTTATGTAGACTGTAAGAATTACAATGTTATCTTCTTCAAAAATGTAATCTATTCATTTCTTCAAATAGTTTGCAATTGTTTGTGAAAAGTAATTGATCAAAGCCAATTTTAATTTTATGTATCAATTCCAATATTCATATTAATATTAAAAAATTTCTATCATCATCACTATTTTCTGTAAACATTTACAAATTATATAGCCTGCTATCCCCTATTCAAATAAAAATTGCATCAATGTTTCAATTTAGATTTAGTGAAACAAATTTAAAAATCTAAGTCCAACCTGTTTTTCATATTAATTTATTATTATCATTTTATTTATAAACATTCATATATTGAATCTTTTCAATCAAAATTGTTGAAAGAAAAACTATTTGACTTCTACCAGATTCACATATTGAATTTTTTTTTTTTAATTTTTTTTCTTACATTTGACCTCCCCCATTCTTAATTTTTTTTATTTATTAAATCTTAGATATATCCTTTACAATCTTATTTGCTTGAATCTATATGATTAATTAAATTTTAATCAAAACTTGATTGAAAGCTTTTTATCTAACTTTTTTTCATTTTCCATTAAATTCATATGAATTTAGAGGAAAATGGACAATAAGTTAGATAAAATTAAGAATCCTGAAGAATAATGGTTGGAACAAAAAAAATTTATTGAAGAAAATGAATAAGATGTATTAGATTGGACATGTATTTGTAATGTTGAAAATATGCTAAGTGGAACTAAAAAAATATGTGAAAAGAAAAGAGGAAGAAGAATAAAAGAATCGTTAAATAGTAAAAGTCTGAGAATGTTTGATCAGAACAGTGGAAGCAATAGAAAAATGATTTGTGAACCTGCTTTTGAGAGAATGACTTCTTTTCTATCATGTTTTTCTCCTTTCATACAATTCTTTTTGATATATTCATTACAAAATTTAACATTTTAAGAACATATCCAATCCAATTCCTCTTATTATACTTTATAATCATTTTTTTAAAATCATTTTCATTAAATATTTTAATATTCTTAATCTTATTTACTCACTGCTCCCATTTTTCCTTCTCTTAAGTTCACTCACTCTTCATATCTACATTTTTCTTCTTTAACTTTAATCATATTTTATAATAATAATCTTATATTTAGTTCCTTTGAAGGTCATATTATGTTTGAGCACCCAATAAATAATTAACCAAACTAGTGTTTTTTTTATTAGCTGAAACTATGCAGAAAATTTTAACTTCTGATTCTATCAATATGTGCACATGACACAGATTTAATTAACTGAATTTAAAAATAGTTTGTAAATTAATGTGGAAAGTTATTAAAATATAATATATATATATAACTACTGCTATCACACTGCAGTGTGCTGCAGTAATATTTTCAAGAGAATATTCACCACTGACATACTGTATGCGAATTATTAAAATGAGTTTATTTTCAAACATAATTATTTATTTTATACTTAGTCCACTTTTATAGCAGGCCATATGAAAGAGAAAACATATCAAAACATCTTCATTCAATTTGCTGACTGAAATAACGTTTTGCCCCCTTACTTTTGTCGTCAATTGATAATTAATTTAGAAAGCTATGTCCTTTTACTGTGTTATAATAATATTGTATTTAAAGGTAATTCTATACATTTTTACAATTGTTGGGATTTTGTAAAAAACAAACAAACAAAAAAAAAAGAATAATTATGTTTTTATTTTAATATTCATGCTAATTCTCTGGAAACAAATAATAATAAACTACTTAATCTTTGAATATTTTAATTATTTAATGCCATTTTTTCTAATATTTATTGATCTTTTTTTTGCATCTCAGTTAAATCAATAACACATATTAAATTATTTTCTATAAATATATTAAGTAAGATATATGTTTAATTGAATAGTAATTCTTCTATTATCTGTAAATTGTAAGACTCATAAAATAAATATAGTTAGTTGATTGAAAGATCACGTGACAATCTAGCACCAAAGTTACAAACTGAGTATAACAGTTCCACTCAAATGATCAGATTTTTAATTTGTTTTGCTTTCCTTAATTGGAAATCAGATTTTTGAGACATCATGCTACTATTGTGCTGAACTGTACAGAAAGATAATAAGAGTTTATTAAGAGCAGGATTTAAAATGTTAATATGTGAATGTGTCTGTGTGTCTGTCTGTTTTTTGTTTTGTTTTTTTTTTGTCGTTTCTGTTTTCTCTTTAATTAATTTTGTTCTTATTCTTTTTTTTTTGTTTGTTTTGTTCTTATTTTTATTTTATTTTTTGTGGAAAATATCATTTGGATTTCAACCTGACATGTCTAAAATTTAAAAAGAAAGTTAATTCCATCTAAACTTTTCTCTTGAGATAACTTTTAAGAGGAAACAAAATTAGAAACTTAATTGAAACTCCTTTTTTAAAAAATTGTTTAGAAATTTATATGATAAAAGCTGAGTCAGGTGGAATCTCCAGGATCACCAGAATTTATTTGTGTATGTTTTTGTCAGAATTTTCAAAAAGTATTTATTAAATGAAGAGAAATTACATAAATGCAGGAAAACTTGTTTTAGATCTACAACTTGTCTGCACAAATCAATAAAATTAAATTTTAATACATATATATATATATAAGCAGTAAATACATTTATATTTAAGAAAATATCTATTGTAATTGTAATCAGATTGTTTATAAGGGTGTGTGATAATCTTTTTTCACTTTAAGATGATCTATGTTAACATTTATTTATAAATAAATTCCAAGGCCTTTTTTTTTCAGGAGATACCAAAGTGATGAAATGAGCATATAACAGTTTTATTTTTTCAAGTATATATATTTCAGTTGGAATTAATCTAGAAATTTTATTCTGCTATTAGCAACACTAAGTTAAACTTCTCCAATCAATAGAATATAAGAAAGTGTAATGGCTGAAAGAAATTGCTCTGCTCAGCTTGTCTATCTTGATGCTTGAATATTAATAGATTTTTTAAGTAACTCATTGTTTGATAAATAGTGTAATAATTTGTCTTCTTTTGTAAAAGAAACTATTAAGGAAATCATTAATTCCGAATGTGTTCCCACATGTTTAATTAATACTTTTGAGACTTTTTGTATTTATGTTTAAACAAAATTTCTTTAATGCAACTTTTTATATGAAAACTATTAGGGGATAAATTTTTTATTTTGTATTTCAAGAACTACTACATTATCCAGAAATTGCAGATGCAGTGACTTATACTTTTGTCATTGTGTAAAAAAAAACACACACAAAAAAAAAACAATTATAGCAGCACTTCTTTGCTTATATAAATAAAGCACACTGCAGTTCTTACTTAATTCAATTTTTTGTTAATGGTTGACATACACTGTTAACCATTAACCATGGTGCAGAATATGAAAATATTTTAAATATAATAGAATTTTTTTGTGTAAGTCTTGTTTATGTTTTAGCTAAGAATAATTGGTTGATTAGATACATTGACTATGGGATGGTTTTTTGGAGAGGGAAAAAAAAATTGGAATTTGTAAAAAAATCAAATTGCCTAGATTCAATCCAGATAAATAGGTTGGGTGAATAAGCTACTATTATATCATGAGATCCTTATAATACTTGTAAGATCTTTATGAATGTAGATTAGGATCATTATTAGATTGTATTTTACATATGATGGAAATGCATAATATTTATATAAATGTTCAAAGAAATATTCAAGAACAATAGCCTGAAGATCTATGAGAGATATTAAAGGAGAATATTGACTCCTCATTTATTCAAAATGATGCATAAAGATTCAGTAATATTTAAATCAGGTTATTGAAATACAGATAATGTGTTACTTCATTTTTATGTTCATTAAAATAATCTTTTTAATGAACTATTATTATTTGGAAAGAATGCAATGTTATCTAGAAATAGCACTATGGAATGGACCTGATCCCTCACTATTCAAAATATTGTACCATTAAAAACCAAGCCTTTTTTATCTGTCATTTTCTTTCATCCTACCTATGAAAACTACCCTTATATTTTGGGATTCAAAAATATGACCACAAATTCTTTTATTCTCCAAAAATATGGATAGCATCATTGTATTGATATACATGTGCTTCGCTCTTGTATGATATGAAAAGAAAGATAAAATGTGTTTCTTTATCAATAGCATAATTCAGTGATAACAGGAAATCCAACAATATTCAAGTGAATATGGTTTAGAGCAATGATGCTATGCTATGCTTGTCAAAAGTTTCCAAAAAATATTTATTGAATGATTGGCATGCCATACAATTATTAAATCAAAATATAAATAACTTAATTATTGCAGTTTTTTAAAAGTTTGTAAAACAAAATAATAACTAATAATAATTAAACAAAATTTCTAAATAAGCTAAATACAAGTGAACAATATTTTAGGAGAGGAGTTGAATAAAACACAATAGTAAAAAATTAATAATAATTAAAACAAAATTTTTGAAATATAGAAAATCAACATAAATAGATATTATTTAATGAGATATTTGCTGTTGTACATTGGATGCCAAATGTTTTATATCTGATTCATATTTTGTCACTTTTATTATATTATATATACAGTTTGTTTTGCAAGCTCTATATATAACATTTGTAAACACAAGCTTATTAAATTAAGTCATGTGACATCTGTCTTGATTTTTTTTGTAATTTTGTCACTTTTAATAATGTACATGTTGAACTTGATTCATCTATCATTCTATTTCTCAATCTGTCTTTAATTAAATTCATTTCTGAAAGCAATGATTCACATGCATATGTAGAAGAGAAAATTGATAATATAGTGGTTACTAATTTTTTAAAACAATTAAAGGTTTCAGGAACAGCATTACAGGCAGTCAGTAGTTCCTCTTCAGCATTCTTTTTACATATGCCCAATAATTGATCATTTTCCTTTGTTTCTAACTCAATTCTCAAATCAACAAATTTCAGAACTGGATTGAAAATCAGTTGATTATATTTCCATATCTTCCAAATTTCTAACTTGAAATTATCCACTGATATTATGTCTGGGTATAAAATAAATATTGTTGTTTTGAAAATTGTCTGAACTGTGTAAACCTTAAAGAAAATTTATCAATTATCAATTGAATAACAGCACAAAATTCTTGTGCCAATTTTACTTGATCTGGCTTCTCATGAGATTCTAAATCAGCCAATAACTTTTTTATTAATGGAAAAATATTTGAATATGTAAGAAATAACATCACAGTTGAAAATTTGTAATTTAACTTTAAATGATTTGATCAAATCAAACATGACAATTGTCTTATTATTATAACATTGCAGTTTCACATTTAATTCATTTAGATGTAAATACATATCAGTAAAAAAAACATTAATTTTGGAAGCCATTCAACATCCATTAATTTATTATATTTTTCAATGATTTTCTCATTATGTAGAAATGGCATCTAAACACTCAATAAATTTTTTGAAGAACTTTTCCTTGGCTTAACCATCGGACATTGTTGTACATAAGTAAACCACTGTATACTGATTTTACCTCACTCAGTAAATTTAAATTTTTTTGTTTATTTAGAGCTTGTGTAGATATAAAATTGACTAATTTAGTCATAACGCTTATAACATCCTGTGGCTTAAAGCTGGCCTTTATCCATAAAACATGCTGATGTATAATGTAATGAAAACCCAAATTGAAATCCAATATAGTTGGTAAATAAATTGAGAAAACCATTTTCTTTTTCAGTCATACTTTGAGCTCCATCTATAGTTCTGATACAATTTTGGCAAAATCTATTTCTTTTTCAGCGAATACATTTGAAACATTGTTGCAAATATAGATTACTTTTGTTGCTATTACTAATGAAGTTAAACTGATCAATTCTTCTTTGATATTATTCCCAACACAATAGTGAATAAAAATAGCCAAATGAGCTGATCCATTTACTTCTGTGATTAAAAAGAAATTATGATAGATGTCAAGTAATGTTCAATTTGGAAAATAATAAACTTCCAAATTGAAATGATTTAAAATTTTTACCTTAGTCAATCATCTCTTTGATCAATACATATATAAGCATCAACACCTAAATTTTATTAAAATAAATAATATAAGTGTTCAACTTATTAGTTCTTTATTTATCCTGTTAAGATCAATTTGATAAATGAAGTAATTTTTCCATGTAAATAATAATTATCCACAAAGGGAATAAAGTTTAAGAGTTAATAAATTACACAACGATATATTCCATGATGTGAAAGAATAATGGTTTTACATTCCTCCTAATATTGAAAGATAAAGTTCATGGGTGAACATCCTTCGAAGAGGCAATCCAAATATTCATTTCTTTTAGATATTTTACGTAGTAAATAATTAACATCTTCTTCTGTAAAATACTCCATTATTAAGGCAGGTTTTTATTGGAAATTATGATGATTATACTTTAGGCATTAAGTAGGAATAAATTTACATTTTTAGATTTTAAACATCAGCAGAAATCTTTGGCATTAATTGTCTAGCCAGAGAACATCTTCATAAATTTTTGACTTCTTAGACTTCTAGTTTGACTAATCATTTTGAAGATTTCTCTTAAAACTTTATCAAATTAAATGATCTTTTAGATCATTTATAAATATTTAAAAATATATATATATTAATAACTACTTTTAAAAAGAACATGATAAAGTTTATAAGTAGTTTAATTTTTTTCTTAACTTATATGGTTTTGAAATAGTGAATCTTCTTTTTTTCTTAAATGTATTCTAAATTCGAACACATTTAAATTTACAAACGTAGTTATTGCTTCAATAACTAAATAGAAGATTATTATATAACAATTTTAGTTCATTTTCATACTTGGATTCAGTTCTGAAAAACATATCACATAAACGCTCACGCTCTTTATTGTTTAAATATACTTACAATTTGTAATGAACTCCAAACACTTATTTCCTTTGTTACAATTGATAAAATGCGATGTTGACTTAAGGCTTTGCCAATGTCAAGTTCTGGTTAGTAAAAATACCATTAGTTGGAAACATTTATTTATGTGTGCATATAAATAAATTAAAATAATTCATTTTTTAAGAATTATTCTTTTAATTATTTAATTAGTTTACGTATATATATGATGTGATATGAAAAGCTAAGTGCATGTTATTTATATTTTTTGTCAATTTGATATAAGCACATTTAAATTCATAAACAAACATAAATTGTTTTAGGTGAGGCTCATATGATACTCTCACAATATATATATATAGTGTTAAAAAAACTACTAATGTACAGTATAGATATGGGTATGCTGTGCTACATGTCTATTGTGCAGATATGCACTTAAAATATGTATGTAGGCAAAATAAATCTGTAAAAAAAAACACACAACCTAAAATTGTTTTTTTTTTATAATTCATTCATTCAATATTCATTATTATCCAGTTTTTTGAGACATTGGTTGCTCATTCTAAAGGTCTATCATTGTCTTTTAAATTCTATAATAATCATGGTTTTTTTTTTTTTTTTTGGAAGAGTTCACTAAGTGTCAACATTTATGGCTGATGATCTCTAGAGAAAAAATTTAAAATAGTTGGCTTGCTTCTTTAACTTTCTTTTTATACAATGTATTATAAGACCTCATTTGTTGATTTAAGGCATTTTTAGATTTGATGGAGCATTTTTGAGTTGAAGTCAAATTCTTCGAAAATGCTATTCGTGCATAGTTCATGATATGAAATCAGTTTTTTAATGCCCAGGTTTTTCTCTACAGATTTGTTGATTTTTTTCTCCCTTCATCCAGTTGCATTAAATCTTGGTTAGTTAATTCTTCCATGTGAAGTGTCTTTATCCAAAGTGTCATCAAAATGCTGTATTACTTGAAGTTAATATTATATCTTGATAGTTGCAATAATCTTTGATCTATAAGTTGCTGCAATGATTCCAATTGAAAATGTATGTAGCTGTAAACTAAAAAAATTTTTTTTCAAATTGATTAGGAAAAAAAAGTTATTTTATTATGCAAATGTTCAGAAAAATGGTCCGAGAAAGTATTCTTCTGCTAAATTGTTAACTATTGCATTGAAAAAAGCCCATATTGAAGTTTCTTCTTTTTTTTTAAATTCGTAGTTTTATATTATTTATGTGAAATTGTTTAGAATTAAAAAGCAATGTTTAATAATATCTCAATTCACTGTACTATTATAACCATAAAGATTGTTATTTATTAACAGTGTAAGAGTATCAAGTTATAGAATTGTACATCACAGAAGCGTAATCATGCAATTAATCTGAAAAAATTAAAATTCTAACATTGAAAAGAAAAAAAAAATGTATCTAATGTATTCTGTGTTTGCATATTGTAATCAATATTTAAGCTTTTTTTTTTTTTTTACAATATGTACTATGCAGATCTAAATAAACTGCTTTATATACAAATATGTTAGGTAAGGCATTAAATAGTGTTTTCTTCAATTTCTTGTTTTTATAATTTGTATTTTAGAGCAATTTTAGAGATTTCTTCATGTTGTCTTAGGCATTTTAATTTTACAGCAATTTCTTATTTTTGTAATTTGTATTTTAGAGCAATTTCAGAGATTTCTTCATGGTGCCTTAGGTGTTTTAATTTTACAGCAATTTCTTATTTTTGTAATTTGTATTTTAGAGCAATTTCAGAGATTTCTTCATGGTGCCTTAGGTGTTTTAATTTTACAGCAATTTGATGT
Organism: Epiperipatus broadwayi; assembly: GCA_028023455.1. Taxonomy (NCBI): domain Eukaryota; kingdom Metazoa; phylum Onychophora; class Udeonychophora; order Euonychophora; family Peripatidae; genus Epiperipatus; species Epiperipatus broadwayi. The sequence continues at coordinate 6,189,038 of JAQFVV010012440.1, read as the reverse complement.
TTTTGTAATTTGTATTTTAGAGTGATTTCAGAGATTTCTTCGTGTTGCTTTAGTTGCTAGAAATTTATCACTTGTATGGTTCTTGATGGGTACTGCAGCATCACCTAGTGGCACAGTCCAGCTAACCATCAAGTACTATTTTTTTATGAAAAATCAAAACCTCATACACATAAAACTAATATTATAGAGGAAATACACAAGATAGGATATGCTAGATTAACTATAATAAAAGATAGTATTTAGGACAGTATTAGTACAATAATAATCCAATTATGAGAGCTATACAAATCATTATACTTGACCAGAATAGAAAATTTTAACATTATGGTGCATGCATGAAAATTTATGTTCAAACATAATCAATTTAGCAAGAATAATCGTAAAATGATTAAATGGATTTGGGGTTAATCATTGGACAAACAGATTATTAATTTAATATTGATAACTTTAAAATTTAATAAAATAAAATTATTAATTTAATATTTATTTATAAAATGAACAATTATATATTTATTTTTGTAATGTGTAATAATGTTGTAGTCTCGAAAATAATATTTAATCATTATTTTAAACATTTCTCTCAAAAGTGGTGCTTAAAATTTGTAAAACTGTCAAAACTCACTATGTTTGCAGGGCTACATAAGTTTTAAACCTGGAATCAGCCATTTTATTGGACTTTGACAACATTGCTCAGTAGAGAAAATAAGCTGGGCATTTCCAAATTGGTGAATGTTTCTTCTTATCATTCTAAATGAAGAAATTAAGGAATATTAGCAACAAAAATCATTTGTTACTATTTATAAATAACAAAATGTAATATTTTCATATTTGTGTTATTTGTGGTATATTATTACTTGAAATCACATTGCAACAATCATTCGTCTTTTCTCTAAAACTAAAATAGTTTTTTGAAAATGATATTGACTAAACTACCTCAGGATTACATAGAGTATGATAAAATTCATAGAAAATTTATGGATTAAATTAATCTTAATTTTGCATTGGTGAAGAAGCTACCCAAACTTGCAAACTAGTTTTATTAAATAATTGTTAGATTAATTGCTATGATTAATCTCATAATAGTGAAACAACCTGAACTATAGCTGAATATTCAACTCACTTATACCTATGGAATATCAAATCTCTGCATCTTTATGAAAACTATCAAAATCCTTAGATATTCTGTTAATGCTGCTTTACTCACTGGATTAGTTTGTGATATTACAATACAATATAAGCCTTAAGGATAAAGGATTAACATTTATTAGTATATTTCCATAAATACTTTAGAATTTCTATAAATTACAAAAGTTATTTTCATAAATGGATTAATTAGTAATACAAAATAAGCTGGAATACAAATAAATAATTGCAATCTGTTTAAAAGTTTTGGAAAAATCAATCTCCAAAATTGATTATATTCTCACATGGATTAAGTGCTAACAGCTTATTATGAAATTTGTAATTAACCTTTGACATGATTTGTAATATTTAAATGCACCTAGATAAATTTTCATGAATGTTATTTAGAGATCGTGGACTTTCAGCTAGTGGATATTATTATAATATTTTTTATTTTAGTGTTAAAATTATTATTTGTGTTGTGATTTCAAATAATGTTTTCCAGGAAGCAATGATATAAAGAAGGTAAAGGTAATACCTTATGGTTAGCAGTAAATCCTAAGTTTGTTTTTATATTTTTTATTGGAGATCTATTGTATTAAGTAGAATCTGCTACAGCTGAGTTAAATGATTAACTTGTTACATGTTTTATTGATCCTTTAAAAATCAATCTCAGGTTGTTGTTTTTTCTGCAACAAAGGTATCATAATTGAGAGTGGGTAACCATAAAGGTTTAACTTTCCTATTTACCCAAAATATATTCCTCTGATTAAGTGAATAATACATTAAAGTACTGTTATGATAATGATAATCATGAACTTTATTAGACAGTTGAGGTTGACTCCTGACACTATTTTGAAGTTTTAAAATATAATACAATCTACAAAGCATAGTAAGTCATGATTGTTAGGTCTTATTAAGTTGTATATTTGAATGATAACAATACTATAATTTAAGTAAATACTTTATTCACTCCTAAAAGGATTATCCTATATTGATAATGAGAGGTTGTTGTTGTTGTTGCTTGAGTTATTATTTATTAAGGCACATAAGGATGCAATAAAACATTCCCATATCTTAAACTGTAGTTAATGCTTGCGATTTTGAAAGAATATTATACAACCTTCTCCAATAAAGTGATTCGATGTTCGTATCATTTCATTTGATGGCAAACAGGTATTCCCATCTCATTTTAGAAAACATTTAGTAAATATAACAGTGCAATAATATCTGAAATTTTTTAGAGAACTTGTTATTATTATAATTATGTTTATTGTTGAATATTTTTATTATACTACTGTTTTATAATTAATAAATTAATTGTTATGTTTTATTATATAGTTTGTTATTTATTGAAAGTTATTGTTAGGTATCCATATATTTTTTAAAATAGATGTGGTCATACTTATACTTTATGTAATATATAATATTCTTGATTGGATTTTCCACTTTGTTTCTTTTTCGGAATAATGAATTTATTGGGATATGATGGAGTACAATAAAATCCCTTTACTATCTTTATCATATTATGGATGTATCAGTTTTAAATTATGAGTTATAATTTCATCTAGAACAATTATTATTTATGAATTTATTAAGAACTCTGAGATAATTAGCCAAGTTAAAATAAGTGTAACTTGAGTGTGAAACAACTTTCTAGCTCTCTTAAGTACAAAATATAAAGTTTTATAAGAAGCATTATACGCCTATTTTATGTAAAGCTCTATACTTAGTATTCATCCTCATCAACCATTATCAATCCACTGCAGGATGGTCTCTCCAAGTTCAATCCATCTTCTCTGATCTTTAGCTTCTCTTCTCACATCACCACTGCACACTTTCTTATTTCATCCATCCATCTCACATGTGGTCTCTTTCTGAGTCTTTTACAATCTCTTGGAATCCAGTTTAAGATTTCAATTATCTATTTTTATCATTTCTTCTAGCAATATGTCCAGCCCAACTCCACTTTAGTCTTTTAATTTTTTCAATGAGGTCAGTAAAATCTGTTTGTTCTCTTACCCATATATTGCATTTTCGATCTCTTCTTGTTACTCCCAACATGCATCTTTCCATACTTCTTTGAGTGGTCTGAAGTCTCTGTATTGCTCTTCTATTAAGTGTAAGTCTCAGATCCATAAGTAAGAACTGGTAAAACACATTTGTGAAAAACCTTCCTTTTCAAACACATGGGCATATTTCCTTTTAGTATCAAATTATTTCTATTAAAAGCACTCCAACCAAGTTAAATTCTATGATTAATTTCATCCATTATGTTTCCATCTGTATTAATAATCTGACCAAGGTATTTGTAACTGCTAACTTCTTCTAACTCATCATAATCAATCTTAATTTTCATATTTTGAGAAAATCCATTAAACATTACTTTAGTCTTTTTAACATTTATCTTTAGACCTACTTTCATCTGATAACTCTTGCAACATTTTCTGCAGCTCTAAAGCATTATTTGCAAGAACAACTACATCATCTGCAAAATCTAAATAACTTAAATAATCTCCATTTACTTTCACTCCTTTAGCTTCCCATTTTAATCCACAAAATACTTCTTGCAGCACTATTGTAAAAAGTTTTGGAGTCATCCTGCCTTACACCCTTCTCAATGTTGATTTTCCCAGTATCATTACATCTTCAGAATTGCCCAGAATTTTAAATGAAGAAGTGAGACATGCAATCAAATGTATGAAGAAAGGAAAGGCTCCAGGTAATGATTGAATTGTAATTGATATGTTAAAAGAAACAGGTAAAGAAATATAATTTTTTTTAGCAAAGTTATATACCAAATGCCTAAATGATAAAGATGTACCAGATGATTGGAAAAATGCAATATTAATATTAATATTTTAAAAAGGTGATAAAGAAGATATTAGAAATTACAGACCTATCAGCCTTTTATCAGTTTTATACAAAATTTTTATCAAGATAATTACAACTTGTCTACAGAGAACATTGGATTTCCACCAAGCAAGAGAACAAGCTGGATTTAAAAGTGGTTTTACTACAACAGATCATATCCAGATATTGATAGAAGTTATAGAAAGGACAAATGAATATGAGTTGCCATTATACTTTGGATTTGTAGATTATGAAAAGGCATTTGATTCTATAAATATTTCTTCAGTGATTAAAGCATTGGATCATCAAGGTATAGATCCAGGATATTGTCATATTTTAAAGAATATTTATAAAAATGCAACAGCAACAATTAGACTACACTTAGTATATATATTAAAATACCCTGAGATTAAATTATTAAAGAAAATGAGAATAATCTGAGATATTATTGACAATAGTACAAGTAGAATTACACATAGCTAAGTAAACTAGTATAGCAGTTATTGTTTATTATTAGTATAATGAATAAGGTAATAAATTTTTACTAGCTTCTTTTAAATAGAGGTATCTCCACTGCACAAATGCTGTAGCACATGCTCAGGTTAACAATCTCATTTTCATCTCATGGATCATTGAGTTACAATATATATATACACACACTAAACAGAAGCACAATATAATTTCCAGGTTTACTCTTAATGCATTCAAATATTCATTTAATTTGGAAGTTATATATAAAATAAAACAGTCTTTAGACAATGATTTTTTCATATGAGATCTTCCAACAAGCAATATATTCATCTCATAAAAATAAATTGTTTTTTTAGGTCATAGTATATATAATTATTTATTACAATGTTTCCTTTTATTTTATTTATTATTAAAATGTTCACTAAATTTTTTATTTTTTTTTAATATAGTAGCATTGTACTAGTTTTTGAAAATATAGTTAATATTAATAAACTTTGTCATTGTAGCCTACAGTGAAAAATATTTATTCATCAAGAAGTCTAATATAATTGAATGAATGTGTCATAGCACAGTCTAAGCTATTTTTGTTTCCATTTGCAATTTTTAGTTTTTGTAAATAGAAGTAATTTTTTTTTAAATAAATATTTTAGCACATTTAAACTTTTGTTTGAATACATATTGAATTTTCATGGACTTTGTTATAAATTGAGTTTTCATGAATTCAATGAATTTGTTGAGATAGTAAACTCAGTTCTGAAAGAGAACTTGCATATGTTCTTAGCACTTAATACTTAAAGTTTAAACTTGTAATTGTTTAAAATCTTTAATAAAATTAGAAGTATATGAATATTATAATCTTAATTTTGATTAAATATTGTAATACATTGTTTTAGTAGAAACTGTCTGCACTTTTGAGAATAAAATTATACACAATCTAATTTAATAAAGAAAGGTGGGTTTGACATTAATTGTATTGCAACTTTTTCCATGAAAATATTTTGAATTCAAATAAAACATTTTTTGATAATCAACACATTTGCTAGTCTTGCTTACACTTTAATTAGAAGAGTGATAATTTATGTCACTATTTCATCTGCATATTCAAAAGAAATCAGTGTAATGCTGCCCTGCACTTGGTATATTAAGCATGGGAAGGTGGGTGGGTGTGTTAACATGCTTATTCTTTTAATAGATTTTCATTAAATATCTTATTAATTAGTTAGAAAATTTTAAGAAAAATGTCTATTTAAATATTTATGAATATTTTAGGATTTATACATATTATTGTGACATTATAAATTATGTTTAATGCAGTTGAAATTTCATATAAGAAGTATACATTTATGCCATGTTGTTACATTTTTTAAAATATAAAAAAATAATATTAGAAGTGAGATTGAATGTTTCAAGATATAGTTTTAATTAAGATAAATTCAGCATGAAATTTACAGAATGGGAATTTGTGTTTATATTTCTGAGCAGGAGTTTTACAAGGGACCTTTACAGTATATTATATTGGTGGTTAGATTTTTCTACTATTATTAATGGCTTAGGGATAATTGGATGACCAGTGTTTCATAGTGCATCATACATACGTTAAATTGTCTATAAAACATTTCATGATTATACATATTTTGACTAATATCTTTAAATAATTTGTAATTTTTGTAATCAGGAATTACCTGCATGAACTGAATATTTATGAGCGAAAAATTTATTTTTGCCAGATTAATTTAGAAACATTATTTGTCAATTTTTATATAGATATGTTTAAGATAAGTATTCATATATATATAAAGCAAATAATCGGTTTACAATTGTCAAACTTCTTTTATCAAGTGTGTATGCATTACATTACAGCATATAACTATAATTTATTAAATGGACAATTGAATGCATATTAAATTGGCAAATATGACATCTAAGAGATCTAAAATGAAAATACAATATATCAATGTTAATCAGAAAATTTTTTCTGATTAATATTTATACATCTCTTATTTCACATTTTATTTCAAATTATAGTTTTTGGTTTGCTATATTACTTTATATCATATTTATATTATACTATATATGGCAATAAGTACTAATTTTAAATAAATTAAATGCTATTAAAATTATATAACATGAAAAGTTTAATTTTTGTAATAACTATGTCTAAAATAATTTTTAACAATATTTCAAAATATTTTTTAATTTATGTGTGCAAAACTATATAAATTTAGTTTTATTAAATATCTAATTATTATTATTATTATTTTGATAGCCAACTGGAACATTTTATCGAGAGGTACCCTCACCATTATCTCTTCGACATGCCAGTAGTCTTAATAGTTTGGATCAATGTGGACTTTCTTGCTCAAATCAAGATTTTTCTAGTCCTACAAGAGTTGCCACATGGGCCGTCAGTTTTGACAAGCTTTTACATGATTCCATTGGATTACAAATATTTCGTGTAAAACCATATTTTGATAAAAGTCTTTTTTTTTTTTAAATATAACAATTTATGTTTATTTTAGATTACAAAACAATTTTATTGAAATTTGTTATTTCAGCATTTTATTTTCTGATTTTTTTTTAACAAATCCACTTTAAATATGTCACTGTTTATTTATATATTTAAAATTAAGTGAACAAAAAAAAGGTGATGAGCTCTTAATGCACATTTATGAATAATAAATATATTGATATCAAAAATAGGATGAAATTAATTAGAATGTTTGTGTAAAGTTCTATGACATATAGATGTGAAACTCAGTCTTTGGAAATCTGGAGAGAATAAAATTGGAAAGTATAGAAATGTGATTTTGGTAAAGATTGATATAGAGAGAAACTAATAAATATGATAAGATAAAGATAATAAAATTCCTAGGATACATTTTGAAATGATGTTTACCAAAAAAAATATTTTGGAGGATATAAAGTTTTGGGAAGAAAGTTGAAGGATAAGCCAAAGATATCTTACATTAATGTGATCACTGAAATTTGATATAATTTATATGCAAATATGAAAAGAATAACTAAGAACAGAATGGCATGGTTGCAAATGACAAGGCGTTGCCTTTGGAAATTGATTCTTCAATCTTTAAAAAAGGATCATGCTAGATGTTTAATATCATCCTTGAGATAATATTTGATGGTGTGGATTATATGAATTGGAACATGTTGTTCAGAAAAAATGAACCTGGTTTTTAAGTTGTTCAAATAGTCTATAACTTTAAAACATGACTGTTCCAATAGTAATATTCACAATCGGGAAAAAGCAATCTGCCTGATAGGCTTCTACAAATTTCCAAATTAAAACTCTTTTAATGGTGGAAAAAGTATAAATAATTAGTTGTTTAAATTTGTGATATGATTTTTGTTACCCACTGCCCAGTTTAGAATAATGATGCAACACTTTCATGTTGTTTTAGCATTCACATTAAAAACCAAATGGCAGTTCATCCATAAATGTTTTTCTTATGATGCATTGTCTTTGTAGACACCAGTGATGTGATATATGTTGATTTCTGCACTGCACTATTTTATTATGATTTTTATATATATTTTTTCACATGTCCACCAGTTCTTTTGCTAAATAATAATGTTTGACTATTATTGGTTTTAGAAGATTCAATCTTAAAACATTAAACAGTTCAGCAATTTTGGACACTGATAATCTAGTTAACTGAACACAAATAATTCGATTTCTTTCAAACACTTTTCCAACAATTCTTTTCAAAATATCAAGTTTCTATCAGATATTTGTCACTATCTCTCTCTCTCTCTATATATATATATAAAAGAAAAAATGGTTATTTTATAATCTATCTCTGTGCTACATGATGTCAAAAAAAAATTGTTCTACTGTGATAGGTATCTCTCATCATTTATCTAGTTTTTATATTGTAATGGTTTAGATGGATTATTGATAATGTATATGAGGTGACTATACTTTGCCTCTACTAATATACATGCTGATAATATATAGTAATCGTAATGATACTAAATAAAAAATATACTAAATTGGTTTTTTAGTGTTGAGTTCCTGATCATCATCGAACTCTGGGTACCACCTGATTAATATTAATAGGAAACATTTCAGAAGTATACTATTAATATTATTCAAAAGATTTTCTTCATATTGTGATTAAAATGATCTATACATCACCCTCTATCTATAATTGCTGACCAAATCATGTAATCACATAACTTAAATTGGGATGAAATAGGTCATAGACTTGATATTCATACCTGATAATTTTTATATAAAATAATTTAAACTAATCATTATTTAAATGAATAACAAAAAAAAAAAAATCATTTTCAAATGTGTAATAATATAATTGTCATTACAATTTCTTCTTTTATTTACAACCCAATATATCTTCATTAGAAAATATTTACAAAATTCAATAAACTATTATTAATATTCTCTAAGTATTTGTTTATTTTCTTTTCCCAATTGTAGCTCAATGTAAACACGTTTTCCAAGTTTCATAAGAAAAGATTATATTTAACAAAAATTCTTATGCTTAGCATAATTTCAACTATTACATGGTCATAATCATAGCAGTTTTAATTAGCAGTGAATGAAAAGTATTATAATAGGGTGTTATTTAAATACTCTACACTAAAATATAAATAATATATTTTACATAGTTCACTTCTTTGACAATAGGATACAGGACTCTTTCTTATTAATAGCATGTGCATTATTGATTATGAGCCATACTTCTTTAACTTTGTATATTTTGTCATTTCTCTCAGAACATATTATACTCGCTCACTAGTTCAAAGCCATGATCATGTTCGACCTTGTGCTCTACAAATATAGATTTAACTTTGGGGTGATTATACAAATATTTGTGCCAAACTATCCTGGTTGCAATGTTTGCATGTGATTCACCAAAGTGAATGATCTTACAACTAATCTTGTAAACAACCTGGAGAGGGTCTACAGAGGCAACTTATCTTTAGGGTTGTTTATCAGACAATTTATATAGTATCAGCTTTTGGACACCATCCACTAAATCATCTGATAAATAACACCAAAGATACATTGCCCCAGAGCAGACCTCTCCCTCAAGTTGTTTACATGATTAGTTGCAACAATTCTCTTTGTAAGATTGTTTACTTTAGTGAATCACATGCAAACATCACAACCAGGATCGCAGAGCACAGATATTTATGTAATCACACGAAAATCGACATCTAAGTCAACTTTATATTTGTAGAGCATTAAGCTGAACATGGTCACAATTTTGAGATAGTGTTTATGAGTATAATTGTTCTGAGAGAAATAATAAAAAATGTAAAAAAAGTGTGTTACATAGCCAACAATGTGCATGCTATTAATAAGAAAGAGTCCTATATTCCAATTTCAAAGAAAAAGTGGATTGTATAAAATACCTCATTTATATTATTGCTTAGAATATTTAAATACCATACTATTATAAATACTTTTCATTCATGGCAAATTAATATTACTATGATTATAACTATGTAATAGTTGAAAGCATGCTAAGCATATGAATTTTTGTTAAATATAATGTTTTTTATGAAACACGGAAAATGTGTTTATGTTGAGTTATTATTAATATTCTTTTAAACTATTTTCCCTTATTTAAATTGAATTCATTTGTATCTATAACTATTACATTATCTAACAAAATTTAAGCAAATAGCAATATTTCTTCTTTAATAATGTCACCTCTAAATTCTTTTTTCAGTTTATGTTTCACAACATGTGGAAAGATAAATACAAAACAGATAATACAATCTTTCTCTAAAATGTTCAAGGTTTATTACTAATCAACCTTAAAATGTTAACTTTCACAAAGTATAATATAAAAATATAATTATATGATCAAGCACTGTTTGCTGTTAAATAAATTTTGTCATACTTTTAATGCATTAAGGATATAATCCTACATGGTGTTGACCCTTATAAATATAACTTATTTATTCAATTATCTTTAGCTCCATAGCCAATGCATATAAAATAAAATTAATTTACCAAGTATACTTCCAGTTGGTAAACATATACATAATTCTACCTATATAGTCCTTAGATAAATACTAATTCAAAGAGGTGGTTTTTGGGTTCAAACCTACTTTTAAGAATAATTATAAACTTAATAAAATGAGGTGGTCAGCTATTTGATTCAACCTTGCTTCAATAATACTCTTAATATTAGATTCTTCATAGTGATAGTCAGTTTTGGATCTATCTGATATACAAAATCATTATGTAACTTATATAAAATAATGATCTAAATAACTGTTATTTATATAATAAATTCACACCCATAAAAATATATTTCAATGTAAATGAATACGAGAGTCAAATCGACAATCAAGACAACACCATTCAAATTTAAAATTAGTAACTAATTTGTCTTCTTATTTAATATTGCAATATAAAGCTGTTTTTTTTTTTTTTTAGTGATCTTTTATTCTAGTTGTTGAATATTTTACATATATCTGAACTTTTTTCCACTCATATGCCACACGGTGTATATTTATTACTATGACTATTGTGTTATTTGGCTAATTTTCCTAAATTTTAATATTATATAACAATCTAAAGTATTTTACAAAATCTTTTTTTTAATACTTATCTATATATTTGAAAGGAGTTTTTTAAAAATATATATTCATTTCAGTTGAAACTAAATTTTAAAGTAATTCTATACGAAAAAAAAAACCTTGGGTTTTTTTTCATATTTTTTTTAAAAAAAATATTAAGATGATTATAATATGTTGGAAATAGTCCAACATATTATAATATCTAATATTTCATCATCATTAACCTTCAAGCAAATAAAACAATCATTTGCTTCTCCTCATGTTTCAATCACTTTACAATATAAATACAGTTCTAAAAGAGAATACATAATTATCTACTAAATTTATATATATATATATTTAGACATTATCAAAAATAATATTATTAACTTATGTCTAAATTATAATTTTTTTAAAAAAATAATTCATATCACTTACATGCATATATATATATATATATAATTATTCAAAACAATATAACTATGGTTAAACATATCTTAGCAGAAATTCTTTCAGCAGCTTATTGTGACGCTTTGCAATCATTCTGGATTTTTCCTTGGAAACATGTACGTGTATTTACTTGTATTTTTTTTTCTTTTCCATGTTACATATAATCTTTTTTGACAGGATTAAATTTTTCTACTCTGGTATATAGTTTTGTTTAATGCAAGTTACTGCATTAATATTCTATTATTCATCATCATATTTTCTCAGTTGCATTTGTGAATCAGAACTTTTTTAAAATAGCATTTCAAAATGACAAATATTGAGTCCTAGAGACTTCAGGTAGTTAATGGTTTTCCTATTTTTTAATTACTAAACATAATACCCAGGTTCAAAGAGAAGCACTAAAGTAGAGAGTTAAGAGCTCCAGAAATTAAGAGCTAAGAGAGAATTTCTAAAGAAACTCACATTTATTTATATTCTGGTTGACCTCTTCACTTTTCATAATCTTAGTATCCTCTTTGTTTTTCATAATCTTGAATACCTTAATAACATTTAATTAAAAGAAAATATTTTACACAATAATTATCTACTTTATCAATTTCTTATCTTGGAGAAACTACATTAGAGCTATCTAATTATGCCTTGTTTTCTTACTCTTAATTTTAATCTTCTTAATCACCTTTTTGTGAATTCAAAAAATATTAAAAACTACATTAGATCTATCTAATTATGCCTTGTTTTCTTACTCTTAATTTTATTCTTTTTAATCACCTTTTTGTAAATTGAAAAAAAAATATTTTTTTTCTTGTGCTAATTGCAATTTATATATTTACATGTTGCAAAAGTTTAACCAAGAAAAATGAATCTGTTTTTATTATTGTTATAATTTGATGAACATGTTTTTGATGTTAACAGTCAGAATCATAGGTCTTGTATTTTGCTGCAGGAAGCAGTACACCATTTAAATAAACAATAATAAAAATAGCATTAATTTTTCTTGTGTAAATGTTCAAAACATTTAAATATATAAATTAATCTCCTTCTTAAAAAAAGATCTAATTTTCTTCATGTTTATCTTAATTATGTTGTTTTTGAAGTAAATACACATACCTACATATATTCCATCATATATTCTTTTAAGTACATTTTGTCTAAACAAAGGCAAAACTCTCCATACAGTAGTGCCACCTTGTGCCAAACAGAGTAATCAATGGAGAGATGGTGATCATGTGATGTTTAGTGGTTTTACATTTTGTCTAATTTTAAATCTTTAGTTTCTGAAAACAAAACTCTAGCTATTATATAAAATACTATTTTCTTAAATTTAAATCATTTTTATTTTACAAATAAAACTTATTATATCATTATTTTTAAATATTTATTAAAAAATATTTTTTATAACATCTTTAATAAAGAATTACAGTGTTACTTTTTAATTATCCAGCTTCACAATTACTGTTAGCCAGTACCCTGTCATGTATAAGACCACATGGATGATCAATATAAATTACAACAAGAAAATATGTAATAAATAAACAAGTTAAAAATAGAGGTTGACATTTTGTACTATTCTCATTTAATAAAGAAGTAGTGATTTTGAAATTATTATACTGAATGCTTGTATCATTTTTGACTTAACAATCAACTGCACTGAGGATAGAAATATATATTTTTTAATGTGTACATGTGCTTAAAATATATTTCATCCTATAATTTCATTAGTCATATTAGAATCAATTTCATAATCAAGCAATTTCTTCTGTATTTACAGGATGTCATTTTCTCATTGAATTTACCAGCATGAACTTTGTTGCAAAATTATCTTTTAGCCAATGAAAAAGCAAACTCCATAGAGTTGTATACAATATCTTGATTAATAATGCATCAGTACATTAAAATTAGTTTGAAGAGAAGGAATAACAAATCATAAAAGATCTCTTAAGATTTAATAAGGCCATTCTCAATTTACACCAACATTGACAAATCATATTTATTACAAAATGTGATTGAGGACTTCTCATATGCTACTTAACCACTGCAGGCCTACTCAAGATTTTTTGCAAATAAATTATTCATAAAGCATGAAATTTCCACAAAGTCTAAGAATTGCTTTGATGTTAAAGAAAAAAATCAAGCTAATAAAATTGAATTACTTAATTAGATTCTTAAGAATTTATAGATAAAGAAAATGATGACTCTATTAACCAAGCAAGAAATTTATAAAAGCTAAACAAAAACTACATGATTTTTTTTTCCAATTAAGGCAACCCTGTAGCATTAATATATTTTATAATAATGCAAGTAATATAGTTTTTATAAAATCTGCCCGAACCTGTATAAATCTCTTTATTTCTAGTTCGTAGGTTATAATTTATTGGTTAACTGAATTCAAATTTTCTAACATAAATGCATATATCATTTTTTAAATTTCAAATACTAAAATAATTATTTTTTCTTTATTAAAAATGCAATGTGTTCTTTTATAGATTCTATTCAAAATTATTTGTTTGTATATTAATAATTTTTATTAGTCATTCATTAGACTAGAGATTATCCACTTAATGAATAATATTTCTGTAGTGTAATTTTTATTAAATAATATTTCTATAGTGTAAATTACACTATTCATTAAGTTGTTTATATATGTATGTTTTTTTTTTCTTTAGGAATTCTTGAAAAAAGAATTTAGTGAAGAAAATATAATGTTTTGGATAGCTTGTGATGAGTTCCAAAAACTCACAAGCCCTAACCAGGTATGAAAATAAAATTAAAAAAGGTAGAAAATGTAGACTAACTTTTACAATTTTTTTTATCGGTTAAAAAAACAAACTATATAGTAAAATCTACAGGTAAATAAATATTTTTCTCTGTAAATTTTTTTATAAGTATATGTGACAGATAAGAACTATCTACTTTTTTTTTTTATTAGTTATAAGTTATATAATTATATGTTCTCTCCTTTTTTAAACAAGTGGAAAAAAATCAAGGTAAAGAATATTATAAGCAAGTACTAAAACTTGATAATTCTCAGCCATAGCAGAAATTTAGAATTTGCTGTCTCTTTAATAAATTTTTTCTAACATGTTGGTATTCAGAAATTTTTAGGTTAAACTCTAATGATGCCTTTATATCATTAATATATGATATGTATGTAGATAGAAAGTAAAATTCAAAACTCATATGCAAAATCCTAAAGTTGAACTAGAATTCAAACTTTAAAGTCTATATAAGTGAGAATGTTTATATTTATTTATTTCATCATGTTCATAATTTTTTTAATTGCTATTTTTAAATTATATTTGAAAATTTATTTATTTATTAATTTATTTATTCTACTGTGTATTTTAGTACTTAGTGTTTTATTTATTTGCTTCTTCATAATGTGTGTTTGTATTTAGTGAGATTATATGCCTACATTTCAATTTCAAGAGAGAGAAAATTTAATTGCACTCATGCATAATTTATTTCTTTATTTGTTTATATACACTTAAAAATCACATGTACATTATAGACTACCTTTTTTCCAGAATGTAAAAGTTTCACATATGATGATAGTAGAGATGGGGAATACAATGAATTGTTATAGTTTTAGAATTATCATTTTAAAACTGATATGAATATTGACAGGCCAACAAAGTTGTTAATCATTTGATCAATGAAATATTAATTTTGTACATATTTAAACAATTTACTTATTAAATTATTTGTTTTGTTCATGTTTATTAAGCCTTTAAGATTTGATTATTTTCAATTCTATACATTGTTTGAGTTATAGAATGTTATTCGATGCATGTGATAATCAGATATAAAGTTCTGGGTTTAACATATGGTAATTAGTTACCATTATATATAAAGGCATTGTAAGAATTAACAGTTCAAATTAGGGAGATTGATTATGTAGTGGTCATGATTTTACAATCTAGATTATAGATCATGTCATGGGAAATATCAGTAGTAAATTAAAGTCATTATCCTCACATTACTCAAAGATTGACTGATAGAGGAATGATTTAATTTTTCTCAGATATATAATTGAAGGGTGATGTATTTGAAATTTAGGCATATGAAACTATGATCATCATTATTTACCTGGCCTATGCCATTTAACTGCTTCAGCATTGCATTTTGTTGAATTTTTTAGAAAAAAAATCAATCAATATGCATCTTAGATTTTAATTTTAACATCTCTTATGGTGGTAATAAAATTATCTGTTTTATTTATTTTGTCTCTCTCTCAATTTATATCTATCCATTGCCACTTCTTTCTTTACAAATAGATTTAATAAAATATCATAAAATAATTTATTCACAAAGTAAACTAATTTTTAGATCAAATAATTATTGACTTTATATTAATATACCTTAAAATTTTATTATAGAAATTATTTTTAAAATGATTTAAGATAATTAACAACAAAATTTAGGTATTTATTTTTATTTTATGAGCACTCTTTAAAAGAAATATTGAAGAAGAAATTTGATGTAATAACAAATCTAATTTTCTAGATTATTTATTGAGTGCTTAGGTAGTATGTAATTATATAATAATGAGTAATCTAAAAAGTGTATGAAATATCTTAGATTGCATACAATTATACAATGCATGTTCATTTTTTAAATTTGTAATTTGCTTTTCACACAATTAAAGTTATAAATAATTAAATAAACAGCTATGTAATTGTAAATTTCAGTTTAATTTTTAATTATAAAAATATTACATGTAAATGTGTATATTCTGTTTAACTATAAACATTTTTTTTCTTTTCTTTTATTTATGTTTATATTTTTGCAATAATGTCAATTAATCAAATTAACTTTTTGATAATATCAAAAAAAAAAAAATCAACATTTTGCAATTGGCCCATAGATGGCATAGATGGATCCTTTTTATAAATATAACAAAATATGTGTGAAGAATACAATATGAAATATTCAATACTCCTTAGTACTTCATTTTTAATTTTAACAGTGCTTTTGTAATAAAAGCCCTTTTTTAAAAAAAATACTAAAGAAAAGGTTGGATTTTGAATTAGTATAATAGTTGTATGCATATCTATTATAAAGATTATTTATAAAAAAGCATTTGATAAAATCATTATTTATATTTTAATAGATGAAGATCAAAGCACGAGAAATTTATGAGAAACATCTATCCTCCTCAGCTTCTGATCCTGTAAATGTTGATAGCCAAGCACGACAGAATGCTGAGAATGGATTGAACTACCCAAATCCAGACATTTTTTCACTTGCTCAAAAACAGGTAAATTCATCGATTTCTGTTTATAAATGACTACTTTATGATTTTTTTCTTTTTGCTAATAAAATAATTTTTATTATTAAACATTAATTAATATATTGTGTGTGTGTGTTCTAGTATTTATATATTGTAACCCCTCCCTTACATCAATCTTACATTATTTATGAATAAATACCCAGGGTACCAATTCTATTGACGATAGAATAAGTTAATACTCTGACTCATTTGAGTTGCTATCTGGACTCTTAATAATGTCCAACTATAGCTTAGCTCAGCAGCAGGGTTACAGAATACTATTATATATAAAATGTAAATAAGATGAAGGAAAATATTATAAATCTCTTAAGAATAAATATCTACTAGGTTTCGTAATGAACAAATGGTTGAAATTGATCAACTCCAATCCATTCAAACTAATAAGTTATAGTTCAAGCTAAACCTTTCCCATCATTCAAATACACTTTTGATTAACCATGGTAATACTTTAAGAAGTCAGAAGAAGGATATAACACTAATCAGCTTTTACTGTATAACTTGGAAACACTAAGGGGATATCTCAG
Source organism: Epiperipatus broadwayi (assembly GCA_028023455.1). NCBI lineage: Eukaryota > Metazoa > Onychophora > Udeonychophora > Euonychophora > Peripatidae > Epiperipatus > Epiperipatus broadwayi. The sequence continues at coordinate 6,171,776 of JAQFVV010012440.1, read as the reverse complement.
GGTTTTATTATATACTTATTTAAAAATTTATATTATATAACATTAATAATTAGCACCATGAAGGGTAACAATATAAAATTGAATATTGTTCTCATGAAGTAGCAATGAGATAATGAAAGAAACTGGATATCTTTTCATTTCAAATTATTATCCATATAATAACTGAGTACATAAGTTCATCAAATAATTAAGCATTTTATATAATGTCTAGGTCGAGAAAATAATATCATCAGATCTGAACGTGTTCCTCATCAATTCATGAAAAAATGCAATTATATTGTATTGGATATGTAGCTGTGGAAATTCAGAATGTGAATGTCTATAAAAGAGTAACTCTCAACAAAATTTAAAATAAATGAAACATTTATTACATTATGCAATCAAAATAAACATCTTTATACTTTTACTTTACATATATCCGTATTATCAACTAATTCTAATATTTATTGAACAAACTAACATTGGAGTAATTAAATGATGCAATAGGGAGCCAACATGTAAGTTAAAGGAGTCACCCTATCCTACAATGTCATAAAAGTTAAACAAACTCTGACTATCCAGAGAATAACTCTTGAATGAGTCAATTAGACAATTCTATTAACTAGCTACATTTTTTTTGTTTACTCATTTAAAATAGGGATGATTCAATCTGAGGATTTGGTGATTAGTATGATATGATTTGAAATATTTATCCAAAACTTACAAATACAGTGATAAAACTCTTCCATATCTTCAGAATCAATAGCATTCCATGTTTGCTTCTATATTATGCTACACATCATGATATAATTAATACAATTACATCCTGTCAGTTTGCTTATGAAATTAAGAAGTAAAATATCATAATACGAATGATGCCATAGATCAGCCAACAACTATAGTACTATTTTGATTGTAGATATTCCATAAAAGAAGCTAATCCTACCTTTACCTTAACTGACAAACTTTATTACACATAGCTAAGACTATATGATATAAAATATATTCCTAAATGGACACCTGAAGGACAAGAAGGACTTAATTCTAATAATCCAAATGACAAAATATAGTGACTTCCTAACCTTACTCAAAGGTTCAATAATGGTGTGGACTCAGTCTCATCACTGAAAACAAGGGAAATACCCATCTTCACTTCATATAATAACATTCATCATAATGAACAAATACCTAACCTAGGAAATATAATCTGCTCATCGTAAATATCTAAATAAATTAAGGGAGAGTTCTCTCAATTCCTGGAAATATAATATATATCCTTAATGATTTCTTTCCTCATAGCTACTTAACATATTTCATTCTAAACATTAAAAAAAAAACTCACTTCTTTTGGTATATTACATCATCCAAAACCTATCAGGAAAATGCAAGTCAAACGATCATAAACTTAACAAGTTATATACAATGTGTTGCACAAAATACACACACACACATGCATAAATAACAATGCACAAAATAATTTTAAATCGTGTTCATGACATAACTGCTATGCCAATATTAATTAATAAATCAAAAATAAAATTTTAATTTGTGACAAACTATAACTGTTTTAAATTTGGAGTATAATAATTGTTATTAAATAGACTTCATCATCTCTGACAATGCAAAGATAGAACAACTCTTTTGTGCATTTAACCCCCCCCTTTTTAAATCAAGTATTGGCTTCACGATAGCAAATAAACACTTCTACCGCTAACATAGCGCATAAAACATATAAAAGAAGTTACATCTAAATAACAATCAATTACCGAGTATAATACTTTCACATTATACGTGTCCAAGACTATCTTGGAGCAAAGAACCAACATATAAGATAAATAAATTAATCTACCCTACACTGACAAAAGAAATGATTAAGTCTTCTTAATGAGAAAATAGAAGTTCATTCGTACAGTCTATAAATAAAGCTTCTTAGACATAAATGAAGATAATGGCAATAATTTCAAAATGAATAAATATTAGTAGACATATAAATGAATTCCTGCAGGATGGTTAATACACATTTAGATCTAATTGAGGGGCAATTTCAAAGATTCTTAGCAACAGCTAACTGAGATTGCCGACAAAATAGCATGCGAAGTATTCAATATTTCTTTTCTTTTCCATTTTTTTTGATAATGATAAATTAACGCTTACTGCTGCATTTTTTTTTTATGTTTTATCGTTTAATTTACTGGTAATTATGAAATTTATGACTCAGCAATAAATCTTTTAAATTTCCACAGGAACACTAATTTTCACAAATTAACATTAACTATAATTATATTTATCCGGATGTTCAAAATAACTTGTTAAAGGCCATCCATTAGGTGATTAGTTTATCAATTTATGAGATTCATTTAAGTCTACACAATTCTTTAAATGACAATATTTCTTTTTTTAGTATGTTGAGTATAAATGAGGAGAACAATGAGTAAAATATATACATATAATATTCACGCTCTTCCACTCAAGTTAAGTTATATGCACATTTAGTAGACCAATTATCCATTAGTTTTATATAAGCCACACATTCAATTCTTTAATCCTATAAGATATGAATGGTTAGATACAATTCTCATCCGATAATAATTTATAGCATATTATATTAAATTAGAAATGCATTCTTTCTTTTGAGTTTTAACTTTATACAACTAGAAGAAATTTTTAGTCTAGAGTCTATGAAATGTTTTGTTACAAAGTTCTGCATAACTTTTCTCATAAAATAGCAAATTTTACACAATTCTATTTTATCATTAATACTAAAGATTGAGGTCATGTAAAGTTAAATTTGAGTGATAGACGCACATATACGTTTTAAACAATATTAAATCTAAAAGTTAGTTGATTGAAAGACAGTGTGATATACCTTGCTTGAAGTCGACTATGTTCTCATTCTTTATTTAAAACAATTTTTTTCTTTAGATACTAGTTTTATACAAAAAAAATACTTAAAGAAAGTTATACTTTAAAATTTAAATTGAATATCAACCCCATGTAGAGAAAAAAAGAAAAAAAATTATCTCCTTTTTTTTAACCAACTATTGCTTAAATATCTATTTTTCTTCACCAATCAAGAGGTCACTTCTCCCAAAGGTCAATCTCAAGATAATTAGCTGGAAATATTCAATAACTTTTTCTCTCTTGAAAAAGAAAAAATTATCTGACCTCCAAATAATATTAATCAAATTGAATCAATATAAAATAAAAAAATTCTTTATACTCTTAAATAATGAATAAAACAATTATTTAGCAAATAAAGTGGTTGATAGTGTAGTCTGCCCAACTATCCACTGATCCATCAACCCATTAATCATTTAAAATGCATTTGAATTGGTTATCAGAGATATCGTAAATTTATATATTTCACTGTAAAATATAGTATTCGGTACCACAATTAAACACATGAATGAAAGATGAAGCTGTAGGATGGCACAAACACATGTATGCTGCAATATAAACCCTAAACCAATCTGATCAAATAGAAGCTTATATGTCCACTACTTGAATATACTGTATTAACCACACTATGGACTGAAGTATTAATGAACAAATAAAACAGCAAATCACTAAGCAAATATCAACCACTGTCTCACAGACAAATAACATGAATCTGTATTAACTCAACCTACTCACTAACATTTCCTGGGACAAGCAACCCTCCTTCTATCATCAAATATTCATGAAGAAATATTAAATGTTTCTAAAACTTCTAAACTGCATCTGCAAGTAAATTCTCCAAACAAGGCTATGGATTTTTAAAGTGAATTTATTTAAAATTTTCATGTTATTTCACTTTTTTTTAGTTAAATGTAATTGGTTACTACTGACACTGTTATTTACTTAAAATTTGTTTGCTGATACAGAATTTGAAAATTTGTACTAGCAATGATCTCTAAGGAATTTTTCATCATCTAAAACTAATATTTTTTAGTAAATTTAAAAATTATCAATATATTATTTCACTGGAAAAAAAAATTATATGTATTTAAATGTTTAGGACAATATTTGTGGAATTATTAAGTAACAAACAAACTTGCAAAATTTTATATATGTGACTAGTATAAAAAAAAGGATTTTTTAAAATATTGTAGTGGATAATTTTTAATATTGTTTAAAATAATTTATAAAGCATTTAATAAAAAATTGTTTATTTATTATTCACATTGTTATTATTTTTAAAAGTAAGTAATTTAGAAAAACCATGTCCAAGGTATTGATTGTCTATGTATTCTAAACTTGACAAATATGTTAAATGAATTATGTACAAAAGTGAGCATCTGCAATAGGTGTTATAGTATAATTCAAATATTTTAATAAAGGTTAAAGGATTTGCATTCAACAATCAGAAAAAATAGTAGAGTTACCATAGTTACTGGTAATCCTTTATTGCATATTTTTTATATAAAGTTTGTTTGTTTGTTGTTATTTAATAACTCAATAAATATTGCACCAATCTTGAATCTTACACAACGTTTTTTCTTTCTTTTTTTTTTTTGGGGGGGGGGGGGGGCTTATTGCTATACACATTTGCATACATTATTATTTAGTAATATTACAGCAATGGTTTATAATTTATTTTGGCCATGAATATGAGGGAAAAACCTCAAAAGTACTAGGCCTAGATTAATTTAATTTAATTGTTTTTGTTACTACTGACAGCTTCTTCCTCAGCGTGTTAAAGTGCTTATATATACTTTATGCTATCTAATTGTTTTAAAAAATTTGCAATTTTTTACTAACATGAGCAAAACTGCTGGGATAGCTAGTTAATATATAATTTTGAAACTTCTCATTCATTTATAATCTTTTATACCATTTTTTGAAATTTTTTAAAATTGTCCAGAATAATTTTTATTATGATCCAGGGGAAATTTTGAGAATAGGTTAACAATCAGATTTGTATATTCATGCAACAAAACCCAGAGTTCAGGTAAAATATACTAAAACTGACCAAACTGGAATATGGATATCTCAGGTCCAACCAAGTTTCAGTCTATCTTACCAGTACTTCATGATTTAAGACCCTATGAATGACAGTTCTGATATTACATTATAGTTTTACTTAATTCCCATATCTACTGAGAGCACTGGAAGAGGGATGAGACTCGTAACATCCCACACATGCAATACAAAAATGGATTAATAAACTAATAATGGACTAAAGAGACTAGATCAATATTCTAATTAAAACATAGATTAAACATATTTAATCAATAATTTAAATGGATTGGAATACGGTAAAAATGATAATGGAGACGAGGTAAATTTAAATAAGTTTATTATAGTTAATACTAATGAAAATAAAACAAAATAAATTACATTTAATAAAATATCAAAATATAAAATCATTTAACACTATCAGGCATTATACAATGAAATAAGGTTAATTGAAAGTAGTACAGTGTCGGTGATCTAGCTCACATGTAACCATTAACTCTCATGCTTATTGAGTAGTTAATGCCTACAACAATTTAATATGCCAAATAATATTTACTTCTTTGTCATGGTTTGCCAAATGTCAGGGTGATGATGATAGCCAAAGATATACATTATCTATTGCTGCTATTCAAGCTAATTAAATTAAAGTTCAAGCTTGAAAGGTGACACAAATCATGACCCGTTACACTAGAGATTTTTATGATTTCAGATAAGTCGTGAGCATATATTTTACACAAGAAGAGAATGGGCTTAGCATAATTTTTTTAAATATTCAATATGACTGCTTGAAAGTGAAAAGGTTAAAACAGTATCAACAGTTTAACTGGATAATTCCTTTTTCAATTAGGAATATTTTATTTTGAAGAAGCTTAAAATTTTATAATTTAATCATTTCATTTATCTTTTTATCTGCTGTCAACATCGTTTGCAAAAAGATTTTCCAGCACTCTTAATTATTTTTTTGTTTGTTTTAGCTTATTAATGTTTTTATTGGTTATCAATTGTCATTCAGTTATAAATATAAAATAAGAATAAAGATTTTTTTCAAGAGGAAAGAAACCAGAATTCATAAATATGCATCAAATAAACAATACAAATATGCACAAAAGTTAACCAAATTTGGAATTAATTAAAGACATTACTTTTAAAAATTGAATTGTCTATAGAGAAAAAAAATATATATAGCAAAAAAAATTGGAAAGCAACCTGAAAATGGGTATATTCCTTCCTGTTCTCTTCTTGAATGACATGATGTCTGTTTTATTTAGTTTAAGATCATTCTTTTATTATGTTTTTTTTTAATGTACACCATATATAAATTTTTTTTTAAAAAAAAAAATTCTGCTTATGAATTCAGATTTACTTCAATGTCTTAATTTATTTCTTTTGTATTCTTGTGCTTTCAGACGCAATATTCAGTGTACAGTGATTTCTTTTTCTAAGTTATAATATGTATATTTTGAATACCAGTTATTAAATGAACAAATAAAAATTGAATGAAATTTTTTACTATCTAAGCCAAATCAGGAAAGTACATACATATGCATGAGAAATTTAACTATTTATAATATCAAAATTTGAATTTATTAATATATAGAATATTCATTTTCCCTTTGCTTTTATTGCATACATATGTACATATAAGTAACAAAGTGGTTTCTTTCTAAGAGAAAACAGCAACCAGCTATCACATAAATGGAAAATTTAGATGACTTAATTTACATAGCATGTATTTACATAACATACATAATATATAGGGTATATGAGCATAGACTTTCATCTGACTCACCATTCTCCACTCTCTATCTCATAACACTGATACAATTGAACACATATATGTCGAAAAGATAAATAATCACCAATATATGTATTTCATGCTAAACCAGCAATCATCAGTTGGTCCAGATTATCATCTCTTCACATATATGCAATAAGAGCTCAGATAGCCCATCTTCATACTTTAATGGACAGGCTTCAATCCACTCCAATTGAAAATCTGATGATGGAAAGTCTGTGGTTATATACTCTATATTACATATATTGATACAGGTATATAATAAGCCTGTATTTCAGTTATTAAATAGTAGAGATGTCTGCCCGTTCTTCATATATGTATTAAATGGATTATGTCCTGTACATGAGGGGTCAGATTGACTTCAGGTCAACATGGGTGTGACGAGAATCCCAGCCTCAGGGTGGCCTTTGAGCATTCCATCATCAGATTTTCAATTGGATGGATGGTTGACAAGTTAGAGTATAGAGTGGATTGAAGCCTGTCCATTAAAGTATGAAGATTGATTATATCTGAGCACTTATTGCATATATATGTAGAGATGATAATCTGGTCCAACTAATGATTTCTGGTTCTTTTTTCATATATGTGTTCAAGTGTATCAGTGTTATGAGATAGAGTGGTGGGTCAGGTGAAAGTCTGTGCTCGTATACCCTATATATTACATATATTGATACAGGTATATAATAAGCCTGTATTTCAGTTATTATATAGTAGAGATGTCTGTCCATCCTTCATATATGTATTAAATGGCTTGTGTCCTGTACATGAGGGGTCAGATTGACCTTAGATCAACATGGGTGTGATGAGAATCTCAGTCTTAGGGTGGCCTTTGAGCCTTCCATCATCAGTTTTTCAATTGGATGGATAGTTGAAGAGTTAGAGTGTGAAATGGATTGAAACGTGTCCATTAAAGTATGAAGATTGGCTATCTTAATATGTATCTGAGCACTTATTGCATATATGTTTAGAGATGATAATCTGGACCAACTGATGATTGCTAGTTTAACGTGAAATACATATATTGGTGACTATGTATCTTTTCGACATATATGTGTTCAAGTGTATCAGTGTTATGAGATAGAGTGGAGAGTGGTGGGTCAGGAGAAAGTCTGTGCTCATATACCCTATATATTGATACAGGTATATAATAAGCCTGTATTTCAGTTATAACATACATAATTAAATTGATGTGTAAATACAGCAACATCAACTTCTAACATGAGAGCTATGATTATGGTGCTTGTCACCAAAAGTGCACTCAGCTTTTTAATATAAAGATAAAAAAAAAAAATTGCTTCATTATGCATATGTAAGTACATACACAAAAAAATTAATATATAGAAATAACCAAACGAGGTATTTGTCTTTTTAATTTGTAAATATGATTTATCATTGTCGAATGTAAACTTTTAATGTATAAGGATAATTGTAGTATGAAGAAACTAATATATGCATAACCTTAAATTGCTAAAGATTAACTTATCAATTTGCAGTAATGTGTAAATGAAGGTTTATGACTGTTTTTTCACTATACACACACATAGCATTAACAAAAATGTTAAATAACATGGTTAGAAAAATTGAAATAGTAGCTCAAAATTAGTTCTATTATTCAAGCACTAATCTTTTCTATTATAACTACATCTAATTATTCAGTACATATTATAAAATATTTGCTCTTCACAAAAGGAAGAAGATCTCTGAAGAAAATTGCTAGTCATTTGAAACATCAGATAATAAATTTCACACATTGTACAAATTAAGTGTGGAAAGTAAATATTTTACAAAATATATTGAAGTCTAATCTATATATTTAGAAATAGGATATCTATTATTTTATATTTAAATGTTTTAAAGTTAGAAATGGACAAGCAATAAAAATTCAAATCTGTTTTTGGAAGTTTTACTTATTTAGAAGGATGACTAAATCAGTATTACCATTCTGTAATTTAGAAAAAAAAAACAAAAAACAAGCATGTTGATTATATATTTTTTAGTTTTTTTAAGCTGATTGCAATGTTTGCAAAAAAACAAGCATTATTTTGGGATCAGTAGTGATTATGACTAAAAAGTTTACAAAAACAAAAGACAGGATCATTAAAACCATATAAATAATGGAGAGAAAGAATTTTGGGGTTTATAAAAAAATTAAAGAGGAGGAAGATATGCAGAATGAAAAAGTACCTGGTTCAAGATACTGCTGACTGTTTTATAGTTGATATCATGCAAGAAATGATTAATGAAAGTTCTCAAATCCATCTCTGATAGTAAAATTACTGTCTATATTGATAAAAATGAAAGAGGATACAGACTGGTGGAGTTTTCAGAAAAACTGTTGGAAATGGACAATGGAAGTATCCAAATAAAGTTTACAGTAGAATTGGATTATATTTTGATTAACAGAATATATATATATTTCAAGATTGTCATGTTTCTTAATAAATTTAACACAGGAAGTGATCATTGTTTAGTAAAATGTGAGGTATACATTAATGCAAAACTAGAGACAGAAAAATTATTAAGGAAAACAGTATTCGCAGTTAATATTTCTAATCTTCAGAAACATTCCAATGAATTTAAATTAGAACTTGCAAATTGTTTTAAAATATTAACAGATTTTGAAAATGGTTCAGATTTGAATCAATAGAAAATTAACTTATACAGTATTAAGAACTATATCAATGATAGTTGTTACAAGAAAGTAGCAATTTACCAGTAAATTTTCTGTTGAGACAAGACAATATATGAAGAAAAGAAGTAATTTGAAAATATATAAAAATGTTCTAATAAGAATTGAATATCTAGAGTTTGTAAAATGGTTTAAAAAAGAGTTAATAGCAATATAAGAAAATATAATTGTGCATTAGGAAGAAAATTAATTGAAGAGAATAAAAGTGCAAAAGAATTTTTGGAATTGGTAAAAAAAAAAATCTGCAATAAGAAGAAAAGTTGGAATTATTAAAAAAAAAAAAGTGTTGGCATCATGAAATGTATGGAAGAGTTCTATGAAGAAAGTTACATCTGCAATTCCTATATTTTCTGAATTGCCCATTATTTTAAATGAAGAAGTGAAACATGCAATTAAATCTATGAAAAAGGAAAAAGTTTCTAGTAATGATGGAATTATAATTGATATCTCAAAAAAAGCAGAAAAAGAAATAGAAACATTGTTAACAAAGTTATATACCAAATGTCTAAATAATAAAGATGTGCTAAATGATTGGAAAAATGCAGTAGTTATTTTGATATTTAAAAAAGGTGATGAAGAAAATATTAGAAATGAAAGACCTATCAGTCTTTTATTTTACCAAGATAATTACAACTCATCTACATTGAATTTTAGATTTTAACTAACCAAAAGAATAAGTAGAATTTATAAAATGAGTTGGCATTATGTTTTGGATTTGTGGATTAAGAAAAAGTAATTGATTCTATAAACATTTCTTCAGTGATCAAAGCATTAGATCATCAAAATTATAAACCAAGGATCTTGTCCAAATTTGAAGAATATTTATCAAAATGCAACAGCCATGATTAAATTACATAATTATATTAAACAGATTAACATTGAGATGGGTATGTGAGAAGATGACTCCATACTTCCAGAACTTTTTACAGTAGTTTTAAAAGAAGTATTTTGTGAATTAAAATGGAAATCTAAGATATTAAAAGTAAATGGATATTATTTTTATCCAGATTTTGCAGATGATGTCATTGGTTTTGCAAATTATTCTTCGGAGCATCTACAAATGTTGCAAGAGTTATCAGATGAAAGTAAAAAAATAGGGTTAAAGATAAATGCTTAAAAGACTAAAGTATAATGTTCAATGCATTTTCTCAAAAATAGTAAATAAAGATTGATAATGTTGAATTAGAAGAATTTAACAACTACAAATACCTTGATCAGATTATTAATACAGATAGAAACATAATGGATGGAGTGCTTTTGATAGAAATAACTTGATATTAAAAAAATATATGCCTATCTGCTTGAAAAGAAAGGTTTTTTAATAATTAAATTTGTTTTACAAGTTTTTAATTATGGTGGATAGTTGAAATAAGGAAGGTTGCTGGCATAATGCAGAGAAAAGAGGCTAGAATTAGAGAATCTGAATTAAACTTTGAGAAACCTTTACCCTGCATTGATAATGTTAAAAATGATGGTGATGATCATGATGACCGAAAGTTTGAGTACTGGTTTTAAAGTAAAAAATTTGATCTGCAATGAATCCTGAAAAAATACAATTGTTAAACAGAAAATTATATATTATTAAATCAGGCAAAACTCTCTATATGTATTGTCACTATTCTGGGGATATTGGATGAGTAGGCACTGGATGGGGATTTTATGCACAAGCCTTCTGGCATCCACTGATTACTCTGGCTTGCACTGAGTGGCAATACATATAGAGAGTTTGCCTGTTTTAATAACAGTTGTAAGCAAGCATAAGAAATGGTGATCATTTGAAGATTATAAATTATGTATATGTTGAGATTATATACTAACTTAAAATTAAAATAGAGTTTATAATAGATTCGGGGAAATAGCTGCTACTTAATTTGGATTATTCATGTTTAACTAAATTATGTTGATATTGATTAATTTTTAGCCATATATAAAATTAAGAATCTTTTTTTGTTATTGTTTTGCTTCTTCCTTTCATATCTTAATGTTTAACTTGTAATGTGGATGAATCCTGACTAGTAATCACATATTGCTAAGTCTATAAGTGAAAGAATAATAATTCCATATATATATCAGTTGAAATAAAAGAAAAAGAAAACTAGTGTTCAACTAGAAAACAAATATTTATCTGACAAACATATGCATTCAAACCATTTTAAATACACAAATATAATCATGGTTTAGTTATATAGATTTCTTTATTTTATTTGCATTAATAAATATATTATTAATTTGTTAACCCAGTCTATTCTCATTTTTGTATATGTCTCTTTTTCTTCCATATATCATTAGTTAAGAGAGTTTGTGTATACAATCATAATTCTCAGTCTTTGCCTTATGCTTGCTAAAAGCTGAAGGCAAAAATAGGGAAGAGTTTTAAAAAATGTAGAAAGTTTAAGGTCAAGCTTGCAGGATTGCCTTTCATTCTGAATGTAGTTACCCTTACAGCCTTAAATATGAGTAAAAAGCTATCTTTAGAAAATTATACATTTTATCAATTATTTAGGGTTAAAAAAGTCATTGTGATAGAATAATTTAAAATAATGCAGTAATTTTATCAACATTGGAAGCTTGTAAGTTAGTTACTAATATATTACATATGCCTACAGCTATCATTGGTTCAGTTGGCATTCTGTTACACCACTATCAGATATCATTTATATATATGCAGTTGAATGAATGCAGATTTTATGTTTTTAATTAGATGACAGATTACAAGTGCATTCCAGCTTTAATTCATATTGTAGAGTATTTCAGATTAATTTAAGCTCTGAATTTTTTTTACTGTACAAACTGAATGAACCTACTTAAGATTGTGAATAATTTACAAAGCTGCTGATCATTCAATTCCTGGAGATTTGAAAAGAATTGTTTTATATTTCAGGTGGTCTTTCAGGCTGTCGAGTTAATTTAAAAATCTGAACTGTAAATATGCATATTTATGAATTCATATTTCATTTCATTTAAAAATGTATAACTTGTTTATCTCTAGTTATAATATACACAACTTGTAATCTATATATTTAAAATGAGGAAAAACATTTATTTTACTTATCTTTCAAACCTAATCATATTTAATTATCTCATTTCATTGTTTATTTAATGCTATTTTTGAATTGAAATAATTTTTAATTAATTTACAATATTTAATTAAATTATTTTTTCAATTTCTATTTTCAAGAAGAAATTCTCTTTTAAATCAATAGAAAAGAAAAATAATATTCTATCTTAAAATGGAATATTATAATTAAAAAAAAACGGTTGAAAAAATAATATAGAAATTATTAATAATATTGTTTTCTTTGGAATTATTTTTCTTAGTAATTCTTTGAAATAATTAAGTCATCTCTTTTATGTTTAACAATATTTAATGATATATAAAATTGTAGAAAATAGAGTAATTATAAGAAGTAATTGCAAAATTGGATTTAAATTATTTTATACTTTATTTGAATCTAAAAGGTAAAAATTGAAATGGACATTAATTAAAATTTTAGATAGGAATATAATATATATTTTATTTAAATGAAAGTAATATTTATTTAATTTCACTTTGTTAATCTTAAAGGAATATATTAATCAAAGTATTCATATCTTTCTTATTTTACTTTCAGTGTGTGCATTAGAAACTGTAATTCACTCATTTATTTTACTTCAGGTAAATAGTATGAATAAAGCCAATAGTCAGAAAGAAATATGGGAATTCAAATATAAATCTTCCATCTACTATTATTGATTACATTAACTTACAAAAATAGCTCTGAAGTTTTTGAGTCAGTATTCCAAAATTATTCATGATCATAAATAAATTCATTTAGTTGCTTGTGTTAAGATTTTAAAAGTCCAGGTAAATATATCTTAGACCAAGGAGTTGTTAATAAACAAAACTCTATACAGTATTAATAAAATATTGCATGATTTTCTCTGCTGACTTATCATATGTTTTAAGAACAGTTTTTTTCACTAAAATATAAGGCTATCCATTGTATGTTGATTAGATCAACAAGATGGCATTGCTGTAATATGTGGAAGTGGAGGAAAAGGAATTCGAACTACTCAAATAAGTTAGACAATAAAATATATTTTAATATACTGACAAATTATTATACATTTATAAATTAATTATATGAATGAGCAAGCAGTAGATAATTACATAGTGTCATTCATGCTATTATTTCTCATATGCTCTTTATTAGCTAAATAATATATTATAAATAAACACACATCTTTAGTGGGTCTAATATTAAGATGCCAATCGGTTATTAGAAAGAAGTTACACAAAATTGCTGTTAACGCTTTGATTTACGGTTCAGAAACGTGGTGACTAACATATATTAGGGGAGCGTTCTGAGATTCATTACAGATATAAATACAAACTATTTTCCTGCCATTATGGTCGTGAAAATACATAAAATACATTTGAAAACATTTGATTATATTTAAACTTATGACAAAATATTTAATGACAAATTATTTTAACAATAGTAAGACGAACGCTTTATTTTCCCCAAGGCATGTAGATACTCTTAAATAGATATATAAATTACGACGTTGAGATTGTATATGATTGAAATAAACTTAATTGATAAAATAGAAGTAATTGGCATATATATATATACTTAAGCAAAGCTTAATTTTAATATTAGAGCATTAAAACTGGGTTATGAAGCAAAAGGAATAATAAATACGAAGAAGTTTGCGGTGCTGACATAATAGCCTAAAATAACTAAGATGAAAAGGTTGTGCTTCTGGATGAAAAATGAAATCTCACACCCCCTTCTTGGGTAGTGCTTAGAGAAAAGTGAATAGGCATAGCGTGGCCCAGACTTATGCTGGTATAACTGATTTGAGAGGCCTTTTATCTATGAAGTGTATATGCATAGCATGTGCCAAACTTATGGGATCACCACCAGAGGCATTTTATACGAAATAAATGTGGTTCCAGATAGCTCAACTATCTATGGAACGAGGTACGAAAAGAAATCTATGGGTTCGAACTTGTCGCAACCCCCAGATTAGAAGCAAGTAATATATATATACGAAGATAGGCTAAATGACAGAAACACAGTAATGATATATGTCTCTAACAACATTAAATAAATTTTACAGCTTTAAAATAAATGACCCTTGTTTGAATACTATAATATGCCATGCAATTATAATATATAGAGAGAAATTTAGATTTCATTTACTAAAATATACTTGAAGATTTTATATAGCAAAAGAAACATTAAGATTTAGATTTCAAATTAATAAAATATATGTTAAGATTTGGTTTAGTAAAAGAAACATTAAGATTCTCCCCCCCCATCCCTTTTTCTGCTAGTTAAAATAAATCAATCTCACCTTCGTTGATTTTACAATAACTGAAATATTTAAATACAAGATCTGAAATTTTAAGAGTATGGAAAATATAAGAAGACTGGCAGTTATAGAAAATAATTAATGGGTCACTCTTTCAGAATTGAATAAAAACAAAACATTTTAAAAGATTTCAAAGCGTTAATTAGCTTAAGTTCTGGATTTACACTGGTAGAAAATCCAGAGTTAAACAAATATATATATTATATTAAAACATAAATAGAATGTTGGCTCGAAAAACAATCTGGCGAGTATATTAATTAATAATGCATTGTTTTAAATGGGCGTTTATAACTTGCTTCATGAAGGTTTACTTAAAAAATGACAAAAAAAGATTTTTATAAATTAAGCTCACCAGTTTGTTTGAGATTAGCAAATTAATAAAAAAGCATATATATATAAAATCAAGTAATAAATATCTGACCGCACCAAAATTAAAGAAAGGTTAAAAGCATATGAGATAGGATTAGATATAAAGAAATCATTTGAGAGCAAAATTACATTCACAGATATATATATATAACAAAGTTAAAGAATATATTTAGGCTAGATTTAGTTTGAGGTGACGGCTTAAAAAATTACCTTGCAGTTTTAAGAGTTCAATTTAAAATATTGCAAGTTTTCCTGTGGTAGCAAGCTTCTATTAGCACTCTGAAGTTCTTAGGTTGGGCTTTGCACTCTTGGGCAGCAGGATGGTACGGCCGTGAAAAATGATGACCCAAATGGGCCAAGAAGTGATGGATTTACTGCTACATCATTTAAGTTTCAAGCAACGTGTAATATATTTTCACTAGAGTAGCTAATCTTCTTTCAATAGTAGTTAATCTAATCTGTTCTCCAAAATTCAGTCATTTTATACTTTTTCTTTTATCAGTTGTTTTTGAAGATGAAACAGTAAGATAACATCCAAAAATAAATTCAAATCTATTTCCAGATTAGAAATAGATTTAACAACATGTTTTTAACAAAAGTATCTCTAATCTTAATCCCATTTTAAGTAAAAAACTTTAATTAAAAATACGTACCCCAGATTAAAACAATAGTGCTTCCAACCCTTAATTATTTTTGGACAATTAACAACAGTCACATCTTCCATATTGGATTTTATAAAAAATATACAGTTTAATAGAAAAACAAGCAATTTAAAAGAAAAAGCTAAAAATGACATATAATAAATATTTAAAAACATCAATATTTTATTAGTAAGTTTTGCTCCTATATATATATTTGAGCCGCATCTATAATACTTTAATAAAAAAGAACTAATAATTAATGAAAAGAATTAATAATAATTTTAAAAACATGTTATTGAAACATTAAATTTAATAATGTAGGCATGCATCTCAAATATATGCATGAAATATATATACATGACAAAAGGAGCGGGATGGGATATAGGGGTTTGAATACGGGTTAGTAGGTAGAAACATGAAGCACAATCTTAAGCTAAGATTGACTGCTTCAGTATTTATTAGAATTGCTATGCCTTTTCACTTACATATCAATCTGCCAATAACTTTTTAAATCTTGCAAAAATGTCAGGAAATAATTTGTACACATGATCCATTTTGACAAATTTATCACTTAAGTTTATCTGAAGTTATTTGATGACATCACACAATTAGAAAATTATTGATAGATACTGATGTGAAAAGGTGTAAAATCTAATATATAAAAATTAACATTTGTAAACTATACAATTTTTATATATTTGATTACATTTTATAAACTTCCATTGCATTTATATTCTGTTTTCAATTTAATCTTAGATTGAATTTTAAGTTGCTTAATAGATTCTTTTATACTATTTACTAAAAGTCTTTGTATCCTGTATTATTTGCTATTTATTATTTAATTATTTACAAATAGAATAAAATCGTCAAAATTAAAAAGTAATTATAATGATTTTTTTTTCTTTTGTAGTTTAATCTTGTTGGGTTTACTGAAAAATGTTATAATGATCTATATTCATTTTATATTTTTAATTGTACTTTATATTGCTATGTATTTTATTTTTATTAGATTAATGGAAATATTTTTTAATATATAGTATTTCTGTTCTATTAATAAATACATGAATGTATCAAATATGCTCATAATGGAGTAATTCTTATGAGAAAACACATAACATATTTAAAGCATTAATACTTAAAATCAAAGTATATTTGTTCTTTTTTTTTATTTTGGCAGTAGATACACTAGAATTACCACATCTACAATTTAAATATTTTATATTTACTTGTATATATGAGTATATATTTTGAAGTCATCTATATATACACTTACTTTTTAATCATAGCATTATATTGACATTCGGCTGGCTAGTATAAATCATTCAATAACATTGCCGATATTTTACTTTAAGGCATTTGTGTAAAATCCTTGAAGTAATCTCTATCGCTCAGTCGAT
The DNA here is from genome assembly GCA_028023455.1 of Epiperipatus broadwayi. Lineage (NCBI taxonomy): Eukaryota > Metazoa > Onychophora > Udeonychophora > Euonychophora > Peripatidae > Epiperipatus > Epiperipatus broadwayi. The sequence goes on along the minus strand of JAQFVV010012440.1, from coordinate 6,154,607 downwards.
GGTTGGTGTAATTCAGTCAAAACATTGATTTTATACTAATATTAACATAAAACATATGTATACATGAACAAATCTGAAATATTTGTTAACATTTTTTATTCTTGAAAATATTCATTTTATATTTGTTCAATAGCTGCCATCATAAGTATATATATATATAAAGTTTGAATTATATTAATAATAATAAGTACTTTTGATTATATTAGGATCATTATTTTACATAATTTTTATTTTATATATATATATATACACCCACACAGCTATAAATAGTTCATAATCTACTTCTAGTCTAAATGAGAAATAAAATATAACAAAATATTAGATATTTGTATCCTAAAGCTATGTTTTTTAAAATTAATTTGCTAAGAAGATTGAAATTCTACAATATAAAATAAACAGAAATAAATTAGATGTTTTTGATTTAAGTCTAATATTCACAGAAATGTAATTATAATGACAAATAAAAACAAATACTAGCAGTTTTTAGCAACAGAATAAAATTAGAGAAATTTGTGCATTTATGTATGCAAGTATTTGTTAATTTCTGAAATTTTACATATACACTTTATTGAAAATTTACTTTTCAGTTAAAATGTAATTTTTTAAAATTTTTAATGTTCTTAATTACTTTTTAACCATACATCTATATTTAAAAAATATTGAATTAGAAAAACTAATAATAAAAGCTTGGTTTGTCATATATAAAAAAATTAAAATTGCTCCTCCTTTTTTATATATATATTTTAGATATCACATTTAATGAAATTTGATAGTTATAGCAGATTTCTGAAGTCTGATATTTATAAAAAATGTTTGGAAGCTGAATTAGATGGGTGTCCACTACCTTACCAGCCTGATAATATAAGTGATACTAATTCTGTAGAAATCGAAGAAAAAAAGGTAATTGTATATCAAAATTTTTCTTTAAATTCTTATTGTTATTAAATTGTAATGTTTTTCTCTCATAGTATTAACAATTATGTCATCAAGAAAATTAAACATTTATTTTAATATATATAAATAGTATTATTAAAATTAGGTCTGTTAATTTTAAATGATGCATTATTTTCCACATTTTTCATATCTTTTTTTATATCTGCTATTTGAAAATTTGTAAGATAAACAGATAAAATCAACACATTATTTTAAAATGGCAATCTAGTATACAAAATCTTATAAAAAATAAAAAAAAATTTAATAATTAAAATATAGTGTTCTAATTATATATTAAAACATTTCTAAAAATTTTGTCAGTGTAATATTGCATAACATTTAATGTCAGATAAATTTATATCTGCCGCAAGTGACTTAATTTTTGTTTTAATTGCAATCGAGATATATTTTCTCTCTTAGTTTAGACTCTGTAAGTTATTGGTAATATTAAATATATATATTCTTATCATCATATATTTTATTACCAAAATCTCATAGCTATTTAATAATAAACATATTAATTTTTTTAAGAAAGCAGAAAGATTTCTTTAAATCAGGATAATTTGTTTGTGAATGAAATAGTTAATATGAAATTCATAATTCAAATAGAAATTTTTAGAAAGTTTGATATTTGCAAGATGTTTATCTTTTTCTTTTTATTTCTTATTTGTACACTTTTTGATTTATTTATACTATTTATGTCATGAGATTTTTTTTTTTTTATTCAAAATGTTATGAATATTAAAATTAGTTTTATTAATAGAATGTTATTTTTTTAATATCAGAACATTTTTAAAATGCAGTGAGATCAATCTGTTTACATAGAATAAACATATGCATCCTATAAAATTTACATTTTTAATATATACATAAATACTGTATAATCTGTTTGTAATATGCATACTTATGATACAATTTAAATATAAAAAAATTATATAAATTAAAATATCAACAGAAAATAGAATATACGCAGTTATGAAAAAGACTGAAGTAATGAATTAAGAGAGATAGTATATTTACACATGTATGTAATGAATTGCCTTCAAATTTAGATGAATATTTATGTGAATGTGTTCACATTATTGATAACAAAATATCATTATTATTGACTTTTCTAGTAATGAAAATTGAAGATGATGAAGTACAATCTATACAATAACTAACATGATTTTTTTTACATAAATCTGATTTCTATTTATAGGAACTTTTTTTTTTCTAAATTCAATATTTTTCATCAATACAACACATTACTTTATAATGTTATTATTTACTGAAGCATTTTTTTCATATCTTGTACTCACAAATTTAATGCCTTTTAAATCTTCAGTAAATATTTATCGTGTTCTGTGGAATATAACTTGTGACGTTTTAGAAGAACAAGTAATATACCTAACATAAATTTTTACTATTACTATTATGATTCTTATTTTTATTGAAAATTTGGCCAGTGTTAGTGTTTTTAAAATAAAAAAATTAAAAATCAGTTATTTATAACTAATTTTTGGAGTCATTTTAAACAAAGTTTTCAAATTCACCATAGCAATATTGCAGTCTAAATGCAAGCACTTTTGTTATGGTCACAACAATACTATTGAGTGCAGGAAATTAAAAAAAAAATTGAAATATTTTTGTTAGAGGATGCAGGAAATTATTAATGAAATTTATGAATTTTTTTATTTTTTTCAAATCACAGGATTTAGGACTATGGATATTGATAATCTCACATAAATGAGCATTATTAGAAAGGAGAAGTATTACACTTTTATCTTCACAGTTATATTTTATAATAAAAAACAACAACTCATATTCATTTTTAAAAACTAAAAATATACTTATATAAAGTAATTACAATGTATATATATGTATGTTTATGCTTTCATAATTAAGCATTTTTAAGCAACAATTTCTTAACTTTTAAATTAGGCAATAATCCAATGATTGGCTACAAAAAGCATTCAGATTTAACCTTTCATTCTCTTTTGATATAATTCATAATTTAATACAATTTTAGATGATCTTTATTCATTTTGTTCAATGCTTTTTCTAATTTCTTGGTATATTATATCTTCTACTAAATTGTTACTAGTAAATGTTTTTTAATCTTGTTCATTTGTGTTTTGATTGGCAAAAAATGTTATGAATTCATGGTAATCATAATATCTCATCCCAATAGATATAGAGAAGAAAACATATTTTATTATTACTAGAATACATTTAAGCCAATGCACATGCACTTTAAAGATAAATTATAAATGAATACTCTCACTTTTTTCCAGACACAAGACATAGTATTTTAGTATCTTGTGTCTGAAAAAAGTGAGAGTATTCATTTATAATTTATCTTTAAAGCGCATGTTCATTGGCTTAATCGCTAATATCACTATTACAGTATTAAAACATAGCGCTATATAAAATAATATCTCATTATAATACATTTAATGCAAGTGTTTTATGTACATTATAAACATAAGAAAAAGTAGAAATTGAGAAGGGGAATAGGGAATAGTTTCATTATTATTTATAGTAATTGTACAAATAACGTTAATACTCTCATAAAAATAAAAATAATAAGTGCAGTGTTACTATTTGGTGAATATTAAGATTATTTTGTAAAATTTATTTTTTTATCTGTATATTTTCTTTTTATTGAAAAAATATGTTATATATTGTTTTATCTGATTTAGTAATAACTATCTCAGATTAGTAATCACTAAAATAGAATTTAAAAAATTAAATTAGAGTAGTCTATTATATATATTTATACACATGGATATTTGTGTGAGTGTATAGAAATTATCTGAATAAGATAATTAAATTTATGTATATCAAAAGCTATATTTCCATAAGAATAATGTTATGAAGATAATATGAGCTTGTAATGTTAATAAAGTTCAATCAAACTACTGAAGAAATAAAATATCATGAATCTTGTATTTTTAGTTCTTGATGGAAAAGGAGTAGGGGTTGCATTAACTATTTTCTGGCTTATGTAAACATATAATAATAATTCAATAATAAATCTTTTATCCTTTTTTCATAAACCTATTGTGCTTTTAAAGTACTCTTACACTGCTAAAAAATTAAATAAATATTAATTTTAATATTCATTTATTTTAAGTAATTATGTACAAAATATGCCTATGTGTTTGAAAAGGAAGGTTTTTAATAAATGTGTTTTACCGGTTCTTACTTATGGATCTGAGACTTGGACACTTAATGGAAGAGCAATACAGAGACTTCAGATCACTCAAAGAAGTATGGAGAGATGCATGTTGGGAATAATAAGAGATCGAAAACGCAATATCTGGGTAAAAGAACAAACAGATGTTACTGACCTCATTGAAAAAATTAATACTGAAGTGGAATTGGGCTGGACATATTGCTAGAAGAGATGATAATAGATGGACAATTGAAATCTTAAACTGGATTCCAAGAGATTGTAAAAGATCCAGAAAGAAAACACATGTGAGATGGATGGATGAAATAAGAAAGGGTGCAGGGGTGATGTGGAGAAGAGAAGCTAAAGATCGGAGATGGATGGAACTTGGAGAGACCTTCATCCTCCAGTGGATTGATAATGGTTCATGATGATGATGATGTTCTGAGTTTTAAATTTATTTTTAATAACCATATAAGGTAATCATCTGAAATCCGTGCACAGCCACATGATAGCGTTGTTTATATGTCAAACACATAAAAATGCTGTTTCTACGGCTGGCCTTACAGCTAATACAACATTAAATATTGTATTACCCATTATGCAGTCCACTTTACATGACATTGCACAAAAATATTACGGCCTGTTTTGTGCTTCGAAACTATTTACGTGTATTTGTTCTATTCATAGCTGATTACCATATCGCTTGAGGGTGTTTTAATTGCAAGTCGGTACAACTTTTCAAATCTACATAATAGAGTAATGTCATTTATATTTAAATAATGTTGTTAATTACTAATAATTGTCATATGGTCCCTACCCTTCCTTAAAAAAATGTTAATATGTAAAAGATTGGCAAAGGGCATGTTTGAACACGTTTCTACAAAGCTCATGTGATAAGTCATGATTCAGCATGGAAAATATATGAGAACAATAAAATGTCTGAGAAAAATGTGCATTTTTTAAATTATTCAGAATTTCCGGGTACAGAAAGTGAGCCTGTTGCATTTTTTCAGGCACATAATGTCATCCCAAATACCAGACTATGCAAGTGTGGTGAAAGTACGAAATTGTACATCTGTAAAAAAAACCTGGCAATTTAGATGTGTTTTGCACTTGTGTAAGTGAAGGTATTCGATTTGGGAAAAATATTTGGTTGGACAGCTCCAAAATAACATTCTTAAAAGCTCTACGGCTCATGTATTATTGGAGCCACAACCAACTGACGCTTGATAACATCCACTCAGAGCTTGACATGTGCAGAAGTGCTATGTTGGAGTGGACAGCTGGTTTATGAGAACTGTGCTATGAGAGCCTGGCATCCCGCTCCTGCTGTCAAATCGGCAGGCCCGGTTTGATAGTGGAGGTAGATGAGACTATGTTTAGTGTCAGAAAAAAACCACCAGGGTAGGATACTACCTCAGCAGTGGGTGTTCGGTGGGATTTTACATGAGAATGCGAATGCTTTATACACTCTGTTCCATCCCGCTTTGCGACTACCCTCATACAATCCATCAAAGACAACATCAAGGTAGATTGACCATTTTCTCCGATTGCTGGAGGAGGTACAAGACTACAGAACTAAAGGCTGCCGGGTTCCAGCACTTAACAGTCAATAACTGATACCACTTTGTGGATCCTACCACAGGAAATCATGTTATAAATGAAATAAAAAAAAATTTTAACAAAAAAAAAATCATGTTATATAAAAAAAAGTTGCGGCCCAGTAATGTTACATTTCACTGAATTTGTATAGCATCACACGACCGTGCTATTCAAAACAACGAACATTCACAGATTAATTTTTCCCATTTTTTAATTAAATTTATTACAGCTTTCAATTTTAAGAAATATTATATATTTTACTACAGTAATCACAGTAATAAACATTTATCTTTCTGTCTCTCTCTTTCTCTAGTCAGTTCTATTTACTTTAGCTTGATAATTCTAACAGTTTCTTATGGAATTTTTATCTCTTTGAAGATACAATGTTCACAGAAATTTCAGGATACATGATACAAAAATAAAATACAACTAGCATATCATAAAAAGCAATAAAGCTGAGAATATGTAGTCATTATCATAAAATAAAACAATTGAAAGTATTTTAAAAATACTTAATTTTATATTTATTTAAAAATTGTGACTAAAGCTTTAAAATAAACATTTTATTAATAGATTTATTAAATTCTTTATAAAGATTATAATTAAAATAGTATATAAAAAGTCTTATCTATTATAACTTTTGTTATTGGTAATTAAAAAATAAAAAAATTTGTTATTTTTTTTTATATGGAGGATCCATCAATCTGTAAATGATATATAAGGAATATAATTTCTTCCCTAATAAGTCACAATAAAAATTAATTTATATAATAATTTGTGCTGAAATATTATTTAAAAAATCATTAATAAATTGAATTTAAAGTGCAAATATTTATCATTAATTGCATGTGTATGCAATTTACAAGCACCCATTTGGGGGGACGGACGGACTGGAATTTTGCAGTAAAAAATTGTATATTTATTTTTAGGTATTGCAAATTGAATCTCTTACAAAGTACAGTTTATTTAATACAATGGACTGGACTAAATATGTTTGTCACTTTTTGAAGTAGTCCAGAAACACAAATTGATGCCTTTTAACATCTCTGTCATTTTTTCTTCACCACTTCTAAGTCCACAAAAAAAAAAAAAATTGAGACATTTTTTCAAAAAATTAAAAAGTTGCACGGAACAAGATCAAGTGAGTGTGGGTGGATGGATAAGCTGGGTCATACTGAATTTAATTAAAAATTGTTTCACATTCAAGCTTTGTGTGCTAGCATGCTGTCGCAATGAAACATTCACTCCTCATTTTACCACAAAATGGATGTTTACATTTTATTGTTTGTGCAAAAGTTTTAAACTTGTAGATTTTAACTGCCTGATTGTTTTGGATAATTTCTGGGTGAACAATGTGTTTGCATTCAAAAAAAAAATCAGCATCATCTTGACATTTAACTTCACTCATCATGATGATATCATTTGGCAGATTGATGCAGAAGATTTCCCTGCAAGAGGTATCTAGGAGCAAAAGCATGTACTACAACAGACTTAGCTACTGCAGAATGATTATGATTATTTTTGGGTATCCTTTCATATATTGATAATAGCAATGTAATTATTTTATCTTTTAGAAAATAATTTTGAAATAATAATTTATTGGAGTTTTTATAAAAATTTTATCTTATTATAGAAAGATTATTTTTTGTATGGAAAAATATAGAGAAATTTCATGTTTGTCATAATTCATATTATCAATTGCCTAAGATTTATCACACAATTTTGTTATTTATTTTAAATTTAGGAATTAAAAAAACTTAAAAAGTAATAATTAGAAATTAATTATAAAAGTGAAAAACATAGCTATCAATGTCAGAAAACTTATTAAATTCTATATAAAATGACATATTTTCATCCCAATTTAAACAAAGGATAAAGAAATCTTATTTTGAATAAATCCACATAAGTATTTGATTTCATTTTATTCAATGAATTTACCTTTCATAGCTATTTAGCAATTAAATTTAATTTCAACCTTTTCACTAAAAAGTAAATGTAACTAAAAAGGGGCTTAAAATATTAGTTTAATTTTTTATATATGCAACCTTCAGTTTGAAAAAAACATTATTTCATTATTAAATTATGTTTTCAGTAATAAATAGTTTATTAAAAAGATTATAAATAAATTTAAAATGTATTTTCCTTTTATTTATAATGAAAAAAAAATTACAATCAAAAAAAATATATATAAAAATCTGAGTTTTCAATTAATGTTTCTCTTTTTACACATGGGTTGGATGAATTCTTAAAAACAGTAGTACATATAAAAAATAAATGTACTATATTTTATTGTTATTAATAAAAATATTGAAATAAACCAAAATATATTTGCAGTGTAAAAAGTAAATTTTCTAATTAAATTAAAATTTATCTTCTTTTTGCCAAACATAACATGATAAGATCCTATTTGCTTCTCATGGAAAGCAAATATGTTCAGATCATTGTGTGTTATCTGATTTGTTCTGACCTGTCTATAAAATCTAAAATATAAATTCATTATTTTTATAATTAAATTGTTAACTAAGAAAAAAGCAGACTGAATGATTAATTATTACTAAAATAATTCAGACCAAAATAATGCTAAAGAAATAAAATAAAAGGCAGCATCATTTTACCACCCATAACCAACAATGAAATGATTAAAGATTAATCACCATTAATTTGTTTTAAAAAAAAATATTGAGCAATAATAATATACAAATAAATAAATTACAAAAATGAATGGAATTTGTTGTTCTTTACGAGTTTTTTAACACTGCATCTTATTTAGTGATTTATTTCTTCTACTTGATAATTAAATGTAATCTTTTTTAATAATCAATTACTGCAATCTTGTTAAAATTATTAACTATTTTATAGAAAAGATCAAAATTATAAATTTTATAGAGAAGTTGGGCTAAAATAGGAAAGAATCAAACATGGAACTCATTAAATGATAAATGCTTAGCCAGAGCCAGCACTTAAAATATCTCTGTCATGAACCTCTCCCCAAACCCCTGACCATGGTACACGACAGAGATATTTTAAGTGCTGGCTCTGGCTAAGCATTTATCATAAAGCTTGTAGAGGAATTAGCAATCCTCACTGTTTATAACTTACAAGCTTAAGAGATAGGGTCATGTGATCTATGACTCTTATTTTGCCTATGGAACTCATTAATTTACAATATTTACTAAAATATTTTTTTCTTAATTTTTTAATACTAATTTATTTACTGTATTGTGTGTGTGTGTGTTTTTTTTAATGAATATGCATATTCAAAATTAAATGAAAAATATTACTTAAAGTGAATTAATAAAGTCTGATATGAAAAATTTATAGACAAACTTAATTGTATTATATCTCACTATAAAACTATATCTATTTTTTATATATTGATAAATATTCAATATATATATATATATAACCTTTTTAAAAATATGTATATTATTTGTATTAAAAGATGTATTTATATACAGGTATTTAAATATATATAAAGTTTAATTGTCAAAAAGTTTACTTCCAGGTTTTATTATTAAAGAATTTTTTTTAAAAAAAAACATTTCTGAAAAGCACTAATAATATTTTATTAAACTTTGTTAGGAAATAAAGATCAAGGTAGACATTTATTCCTTACTCATTTGTTTTTATTTTAAGTCAAGAAGCAAAAACTGCTTGCTGTCATTCTTTGATAAATATAAAAGATATGATTTTTGATTCAATAAAGTAAAAAGTAAACATTATTTATTTTTTATAAAATACTCCATAAGTTAAGTAATGATTTTTATATTAAAAATTATTATGGGGAGGAGGAAGAAGGGTCTGTTTATCATTGAGTTTGAGGTCATTTTCATTAATTTTGTAAAGAAATATTTGTATATCATCAAAACACTCAACAAATCTATTAAGACTTTGCCTCGACTTAACCATCTTATTTCAGAATGTCGCATCAAATTTCCATATTTCAATTCAATTTCCTCCAAAAAAGTTTATCATTGAGTTTGAGGTCATTTTCATTAATTTTGTAAAGAAATATTTGTATATCATCAAAACACTCAACAAATCTATTAAGACTTTGCCTCGACTTAACCATCTTATTTTAGAATGTCGCAGCAAATTTCCATATTTCAATTCAATTTCCTCCAAAAAAGTTTTGAAGCACTTGTATGTTGATGCTTATCATGTTTATGATCTTAACAACTTTTTCCATTACATCCTTAAGTTGATGCATAGATGTCTTTTCAAATAAATTTTCTTCATGTATGATACAATGGAACAATAAAAATGATAGGCAGCCAAATTCAATTACCATTAGTTTCACTAATTCAACATTTTTTCCTCTCATAGCTGGAACACTATCAGTTGTTATGGAAAACAAATTACTTTTTAAATCCAATATTTGACCATTTTTGAAATGTGTAAACTCTTATGCTTGACAGAAAATGTCAGTGTCTTTGGTCATGTCATCCATTGAAGCAAAAACACATAGTTCTTCATTGATGTTCAAACTATTTATTGATGCAAATCTAATAATAATTGCCAGCCTGCCTATATTATTTACATCAATATTTTCATCAAGTGCAATCTAATTATGTCCCTAGATAACAAATCACTTTTAACCTGTTTGTCTATATTTTTAGCCATATCTTCAATGTGACGCTGAACTGTTCTGGCTGACAATGGCATTTCTTTAATTCTCTTAATTATTTATTGTTTATTTGTGAAGTCATTAAATAAGTGTCCGGAACAATTTATGAATGCGTTTTTCAAAAATTTGCTATCTGTAAATAGTTTTTCGTTGGTACCAATGCTAAGAACTGCAACAAAGTTGGCAGATGTAGCATAATTGTGGCTGGTAATAAAACTCTTTAACAATTTATTTTGTTTTTCAAAATTTAATACACATTTAGCAATGCATTCAGATTTTTCTTCATTTGATATTTCACTCACATTTTTATGTTTTGAAAAAAAGTGTCACTCAATATTGTAGGTCCTGGTAGTAATTATATCTGTACATGAAGTAGATATCATCTTTCAACATTTTCAATATGTCTATACTTTTCAGTTCACACATCTTGAAATAATCTCTTTTTTGATTTTTGTTTGTCTTATGGTAATTTTTTTTTTTTTAAAATAATTAATAGTAATTATTTCACTTAGGTAACTGTGTAATAATTATTTTGCTATTCTCATGCTACTGAGAGAACGACACACTTGACAAGTGATGATAAGATTCATTCAGACAATGTTACTGTGTTCCACCTGTATTTGTTACTGCAACTTTGTAATCAAATCAAAATGTTAATCTTATTATTTATATTTTTTCAAAGTGTTTGTTTCATGTTTATGTTTTATAATTTATTTTTATATATTATATTTTATTTGTGGAACTCAAGTAGGTCACTTGAAATTATCAAATGGGTCATTTGGTGATCCATGGGTCATAGATTGCTGACACCTGCCATAAATCTTTATCATTTGGCATTAGATTAGCCCGATGAGTTGTATCTTCCCCTTCATTCAATACCTATAGAGGGATGCACAACATTTTTTGTATAATGGTATTTTAAAGGCAATTTTACCTATAATGAATAATTGATTATGTTGGTTAAAAATATTTTTTTAATTTACTGTAACAATTTCCAAAAGAAAATTAAATTTACGATACTTGTATGATTAAGAGAATTATATAATAGGCTTCTTACATTATAACATTCTTCAGTACTCCTTATAAAAGAAAATCTTATAGGTGTCTATTTCTTGTGATAACTGAAGGAGAATGAGGTGAAATATGGATTTTTGTTTCATAATTTATTTATTTTTTTTATAGATGAGAAAAATAAAAGATGGTTTTGATGATATTGATGAAAAAAGAAGAAAATCACTACTACCATGGAATCGAGGTAATATTTTTGTTTAAAAGCATTAAAAATTTGAAACAGAATATTAAAAAAATCCAATGGTTTTGTAATCTTAGAGAAAAAGTAATGATCTTCAGTGTGTTTATTTTAGCTTTAAAAATTAATGATTTAGTAACAAAATGAATTAAATGTTAATTATAATAATATTTTTGTAAAATGTATTTGAATCTATTATCCTGAGCTTTTTAAGTATAATAGTTTTAAATATCTTATGATTGTCAGTAACATGTGAATTTTTTCTCATTCTGTAAATCCAACTTGCAAAATTCTGGACCCATGCAAACCATTCCTAGTATATATATAAAGTATAAAATATTTTTTTATTTCATATTGTTTATTTCTGGTGTATTTATTTTTATTTGGTAAAAAGAAAAATCATAGTCTACAGTATGGTTAATGGTAAATATTCTAATGAAAGAAAAAAATCAATTTATATATGCAAAAAAAATCATGGAAAGTTTATGTAGGTAGAGGATTGCATGTATTCATTTATTCCATGATTTGATTCAGGAAAATATTGTTTATAAATAATATCCTTTAACAATAGAATTTTTAATATGGCTAGAAAAATATTATTTGAAGTTATATAGGTGGAAATAATCATAAGCTATTCCAAATGTTATGCTGAAAATTTTTTGCTTAGATAGAATGCTATTAAAATCAAATTTATTTTTAAATTCTAACTATGATTTTCTTATAAGATTTAGAATATATAAAATTGTCTTTAACATCTGTGAAATCTCAATATTTACAATAATGTTATACTCATTTTCTTTTTCAATTCCATTTATTCAGCATTAGTGACATCTGTCTTCCAACTTCAAAAGCTATCATGTAAGTAATGAGGAACTTTATTGGACATTCTATAACAATGAAACTGAGTTCCTATGATAATTTAAGTAGCCTTTTCCTACCAGAATGTCATTTAGTGAGAAATTTGTGTTTACATTGGACATATAGAATGAATGATGACAGACTTTCTTAAAAATCTAATTATGTTGAATTTGAGCACAGTTTATATGAGAAGCAAATCCATTTATATTTAAAAATTATGTCAAATACTCTTAAGAAGTGCAATATTAATTGATTTCATTAGGAAGAAATAATTGAAAGTAGTAGAATAAAATGGAAAACTCCAATTAGTCAAAATGTTTAAGTCTTTCAAATAATAAAATTTGCCACAGAAAAAGTTGAAAGATAGTATTACAAGAAGGCAAATAAACTAAGAACTTGAATATTATATATGTGGACATGGTTGATATTTACAGATTGTTTTTGCATAATCATTGCAAAACTTATCATTAACTTTTTAATTTCCAAGGTTTTTTTCTCTCTTCTGGAATTAGAATGTTCATATTTGTTTGCAACTGACTGTTAATTACGTCAATGTATTTAATAAATCTAATAATTGTTATAGGCATGTCTTCAATTTTCACTTTTAATAGGTATTTTTTTCTATTTTTAAAAATGGGTATTAAGTGTTAAATAAACTAATATTTATAAATAAATTTATTAATTTAACTTAAAGTAAGTAATAATTATGAAGAGAAATTTGGTAAAATAAATATATATTTCTTAATATAATTACTTGGCTTTTCATAAATAAATGCAGAAAGATTATCTGCAATTAACCTTCATAATCTGTTAATATTTTCTTATCTAAAGTTTTATTTGTGAACATTTTTTCTATCAAGTTTGATTAAAAACTAACAATTCCATAAATTAGTATTTATTTTTTTGGCATAACTATATAAAAAATATAAAGCAGAAGTTTAAATTTTTTGTTTGACCATGCATAATTATATGGGCTACTATTACATACCTAAATATCTGAAAACTCTGAGTTTCAAAAATAAATGTACGTAATTATAATTGAAGTTAGATTCATGTAATTATTATCCACAGTATATTCTTGAAATTATACTGAGCTTTTTTGTAGTTCATCTTATTAGCAATAGCAATTTTTTTGCAGTATAATTTCTGATTATGTGTTTGATGTGAATAGTTTGAAAATAAATATATCAAAGTTGGTTCTCATTTATTAAGATTATTATGGGCAATTTATGACCTAATTGAAGCTAAAATAATCACATCTGTATGAGCAGAAGTCCCAAGTTTGCATATATATTATCCACTAAACAATGAAATGATCGAAAGTAAAAGATATATGAAGCAAGGTTTTAGTTATATGAATGTTTCCTCATTTAATACTTTTATGTGTGTGTGTGTGTATTCAAGAGTGGATGTAAAGTTTTACTAATATATGAATTAAAGTAATTTTTGTGATTGATTTTTTTCTTTTTTTACATTTAGTGAAATCTGGAAAACGAATTAGCAAAAATGAAGAGGTAGAAACAAAAAAATCTCAAAAAGCTTCAGAACATTTAGATACTTTTGAAATGACCGGAAGCCGAGCATCTCTAGCTAGTGGAGATTTAGTTTTAATGCAGAAGGATACTCTCTCTAAAGAAGTAAATTTACCTTAAATTTTTACTTATGTAAGATGTTTTTGTGTGTATGTGTGTAATATATACATATATTTGTAATTTATTTTACAGTCATTAAATGGAGAATCCTCCGGTTCAGGTAGTGGAGACTGTAAATTATGTAGAGTTATTATGCCTAATAATGCTACTTCAGTAATTCAAACAAAAAATGGAGAAACTATTCGCTCACTGCTACAGAAACTATGTGACAAAAAAGGCCTTAATTTTTCATCTGTTGATGTTTTCTTCCCTGGTTCTGATAAGGTAATTTAATTTAGTATAAACTGAATGATTGTGTGTGTGTATATATATATAGGGAATCTTATAATTAAATATTAGTAAATACATAATCAAAAATTTTTGAAAAGTACAAAAAATATAATCGTCATTTAGGAGCACTTTCAACTATCCTCTTAATCTTTTTTAACTAATACTTTGAAAGGTTAACCTTTCAAAGTTACACTCCAAACTAACAATTATATTTTTCGTACTTTTCAAAAATGTTTGATTACTGTATTTACTAATATTTAATTATAAGATTCTGTATATTGCTTTAAAGAAATACAGACATCAATTTATAATATTATTACACACATATATATATCAGTGGCAAATCTAGAGAACTGAGGGTATCTTAAATCTTCTCTTATACTTAATATTCTTGTTTATAGAAGATGCTTATAAAATGAATGGTATGGTCCTGATGATTGATTTAAATAATAATATATTTAAAAAGTATTTGTGCTGGAAAGTGTACCATTTGAATGTACACATTCAAAGAGTTCTGTTAAATATAATTAAAGAGTATAAATAGATAGTTATATTACTATATTTGCTTATTTTTCTACTATATTTCCCAACTGTTATTTCTCTTTATTGTGTAACTTATTTTATATTAACAAGCAAATAATTTTTGTTTTGAAAAAGAAACTCTGTCAAATTTATTCTATAGTAAATGAAATAAAGCTAATTTTCTTTAAAGGACTTAAATTTTTAAAAAATATTCAGAATTATTCTAAAGAAATTCAATTAATTTTGGATGGTAGTACAACACATATTTGAGGAAATTTTGCAGAGGTTTCAGAAAGATGTTTATGTGCAATCTTAAATAAATTAATTTCTGGGGTGGCAGCTATTATTAGAACAAACAGATCTCTTTACATCTTTTACTAATTCTGAGATTAATGGTTAGATTGCCATTAAAAACTGCACATTGTGGTTTAGTGCAAAATGCCTTTGAATTTAGTTCCAATCTTATTTGCATTCTACACAAATTATCTTGTTAATAAGTTTGGAAGGTCATTTCAAATATCTTTATCTTATGCTGTGATCTGAATTATTATACATGCCAATATATGAAAAATATTTTTAAAAAATTCCATTCCCATATTTAGCTATGTTTTTTGTTTCAAATTCAAGTTACTTTTTAAAAAAAAAACTTTTGAGTTATGACTATAAAATCCTCATAATTAATCAGTAAGAAGTTTCATTTTGCTTTTATGGAATAATTTGCTGCTTATTGTAATTTGAATCCACAGATCAAACATTTTGGCATTAATCTTCAAATTTCAGAAGTTGTGATAACTTATACTTAATCAATTTTCAATCTACACAAACTGCAACAAATCAGGAATTTTTCTAGATCTACAGAAATAATAATAATACTTTATGTTAGTAACCACTTAATTATCTATTACATTATTTAGACCGCTTTCATATTATTTTTTTAATGTGTACAAAACAATGACAAAAGATTTTAAAAAATTAAAATACAGCCAGTAGAAATTAATGTGTTTTTAAAATTACTTTATGATGCATTTCCATTTAAAATTCATTTAAACCCAACTTAAACAGTTTAGAATTTTGCAATTTTCTAAAAGAAAGTAATATTTCTGCCCTTTGTTCTCTGGAAAGAAATACAGGAAGTCAGAGGTGCTCTATATTAGGCGTGGGCAACTGTTTTAAAGTAGCGGGCTGCAAGAGACATTCATCACCATAAATTGAGCTGCACTACTAAAAAAAAAAAAAATTCACAAATACTATATTTAGTGCAAAGTATATCAAAACTAATTATTTTTAAAGAAAATTCATATAACTTTTATGTAACAGAAAAATATAAAGAAAATACTGTACTTAACAAATTTTAATGAGAAGTTTTGATATTGTCAATTACACAAAGTCTGATATCTATTCAAACTCCCTGCGATTGGCTAATATGGGAAAGAATGGAATGCAACTCTAATTCTAAAGTGATTAGTTTCATTCCAAAAATGCTTGACATAAATATACGATTCATGAATTAATTAATTTTTGTTTTGCAATTTGAAAATTAAAATAAATTAAATGATGATTATACCTACAAGAAATGCATTCATTTTTCAGCTTGGAGAGCAAATTTACCTTTCATTTCTAAGAAATTACTTTCTTTCTGAACATATAAAAATGTTTAAAATATTTACCTTGACTTAACAACAAACTGCTCAATAGATTACTAGATATTTTTTTTTAGATTCAAGTTCTAAAAATTGTTTAAACTGGAAATGATTAAATATAATTGATGCTGGAAATAGTAATACATTTAACTTTTAATATTTGATGCTTAATGTAGAAGGCATAATATTTTTTAAGTTTGATTCAAGTTAGCATATAAATTTTCTATCATAATTATAAAATGTTGGAAAGTCATTGAAGGTAATTTATTAAAAAAAAACTGTAGCTTTTTATGCACTCTTTAATCTTATTTACCACATGTGCACACCCAAATATTCTTGCTCATGTCTCAGAATTTTCATAACAAATGATTTATAATTGGTTGAATCAGACATAAATATTTTAAAATTTAAATCATTAAGTTTCATTGGTTGATAATTTGAGAAATCACTCACATATACATCAAACATTGAACAGAAAAAAAACTTGAGTTAGTAGGTATCAGTGAACAAAACAAAATTTTGATAAAAGTTATTATGTTAATATAATCATAAAATTGATTAAATATGTATCATTAAAAAATCATAAAAGTCTGCATGAAAACCCATGAAAAGGGCAAGCCTGACTTTCAGGCCACAGATTATTTATGATTAGTCTACATACTGTTTGTAATTGCATTTCATGAGATATTTTCAGGAAATGCAAAGATAGAAATTATTAAATGTGCTGTCAAAGATTTTGTATGTTTATATATGATTTCCAATTTAATTATGTAAATCAGGAATTGCCTGTAATTTTTAAAAACCATGCACTTTATAGTTGTAGGACAAATATAAATGTAAATGAAAAAAAAATATGCATTAGAGATCTACTGTTCTGTTATACATTGTATTTGAATAAATGAATTAAAATGCTTGAATTCATACACAATACTTAATGCATTCTAGTATATGCCCCTATTGCAGATATTAGTTAATCAGAAATGAGATCATATACCTTCTACCCTATTTAATCTCTTTGAAGTAGAATGTAAAATTATGATGTGATTTTGATTAATTATCTTTTTTGTTTGGCAGAAACAATATGTATAACTTAGTATCATAACCTTATGTTCATTTGTTTCATGCAGGTTTTGAATTGAAATGATCTGAGCGTATGCAGAAAATAAGTTTTAATAATTTCTTTTAATGCAGATATTATTTATATTCTAACAATCATAATATGTTTGTGAAGTTACATAATTATAAAAATTTAATACCATTTTTAAAATCTTTTTATTTATATAATAATTTTTTGTAGCCCATTGATCAAAATCAAGATTCATCAATTTTGGGTTGTAAAGAGATTGTCATAGAAAGAAGAGTTCTGTTTCGGCTAGATCTTCCCAATAGAAAAACAGTTTGTGTGAAAGCTAAGCCCAACAAAACTCTTTGGGAAGTTTTCAATCCTATTTTACATAAATATGGTTACAGTTTGGATTCAGTAATTATCCATGTAGTAAGATTTTTATTTTTTACAATTTCTAGTTTTATTCTTATAATTCATAACATATAATGAAAAAAATATATTGTATTTAACTTATAACATAAAATTTAATCATATTATAATTCCATGATGATTGATTAAATTAGCTAAGTGATTAAAATACAATAATATAAATAAAAGCAGTTCTTTTTTTATTCTAATGCTATCTATTATAAGATTGATTAATTAATAGTAGCCAGATAGTAATGCAATTTAATTCCTAAACTCAAATTAGTTTCTGACTTTTGCCTTTACTAATGTTGAATATACAAGTAAAATTGCATTAGATGTTATTCATCTTCTTCAGAGTTAATATAGTATGTTCATGAAATATGTTGTTGACAATTTCTGAAATAATAGTGAGAGTATGTTTTTAAGTTTTTTCCATTCTTTCTTTTCTATTATTAGACATTTCACCAATTATATTCAAAGAGAACCATCAAGAAACTTATATATTTTCCTAGTCTGTTTATTGCTGTAATCAATTAAACAAAATTATTTTTACATGATGGAGAAATCAACTAAATGAAGGATCTTCATAATGTTGGAATCACTTCATTTCACCACTTTTGGTTAAACTATTTTATCAGAATGAAAATTAAAAGTATCATTTGTAAATGAAGACAGATATAGTAGACTTTGGCTAAAAGCATTTTAAATACACTTAGTCTTTTTTTGGGGGGAAGGGGGTGGAGGATTTCTTGCTTGCAGAAAATATCTTTTAATCCTGTTAGTAATACCTTTTATTAATGTTGTGTTTGGGTTTGAGAGTATCCTCACTACTCAACATGATATCATTTGAGATATTATAAGATCAGTACAGCACATATATTAAAGGTGGAAGTCATTTCTCTTTAATTACATATAATCTCTGCATTTAGTAAATAACATTGAATAATACCTTTAATGTATATGGCTGTCACTTCAGAAATAAACTTATTTTCTTTCTATTTTATGACATCACAAAGATATAAGTTTTTATTAATAATTTATGAATTGAAAGGATGTTTTTATTTACAGATTTTTTTCTTTTGCTCTTATTAAAAGAACTGAGAGTCCCTCTGATAGCAGTTATCCAAAAAAAGAAATATCTATGATTTTAAAATTATTCTTTATATCAGTATTTATTAATATCAATTTATATTATAATGGTTACATTATAAATAAAAAAAAGACTGTTTTTGAAACTGAGCAGATTATCAGACATTTGTTTAAATTTAATGACCATTTTGATGGTTTTTTTTTTTTTAAAGTTTGATTTGATTTGATCTAAACTTAAGAGGTCAATGAGATTTTTTAGTTTCTTATCCCAAAACTTAATGTATTACCATAAGAATTAGGGAATAAATTAAATAAAAATCATATTCCCTAACTTTTCTATTATTAAGTATTGATAAAATTACAAAGACATGATATACTAAGAGATAACTGGTGGAAATTTATAAAATAAAATAATGCAAACAATTTTAATGAAACAGAAAAATCATAATATATTATTGCATTATGGAGAATTCTCATTCATTCCCTTTTTCCATCTACTAGTAATTAATTTTACAAATGTCCTGTATATAATCTCAGTGTTGATGACAAAAAACCATTGAATGAAAAAAACCATAAAATACATTCTTGCTTATTTTAGAAATTGTGATAATAGTTCTCATAGATCCTGAGGATAATGATAGACCAACTGACTATATCTTATAAAGACTTCATTCTTTTTATGCAAAAAATTTATCCATTAAGACTTATAATGTTTTGTAAAGCAAACCATTCTTCTCAAGCTATAAATAAATTAATCTTCTCAACAAACAATTATTTATTCATAGTCTGCAGGAAAGCTGATTTACTCCATTAATTACATAAAGATTGTGCTATGCTAATTTAGTGTTTATTGGGAGAGGGGGAGCATATCTAATTATATTATTTAAAATATGTAATAGGAACTTATTAAAATAATTTCAATAATAAAAGTGTAGTAGAAAATTTGAATATTTTTGTTTTTTTAAAATATATTATTTTCACTTGTTAAATGATGGTTAGACAAAGTTTTTCCATACTTGAGCTGATCTAATAAAACTTGGAAAAAAATTGTGCTTTTTATAACTTTATTTTTGTTACTGCAATAAGTGTAATTAGACCTAAAAATAAAATTAGCATTAACCCTGTTTCAATTCTTCAATTAAAACAGTGGTTTAATTTAAATCCTTTTGTTATATTAGCAATATCAATATATAATAATAAAAACTTATTTGTAATGCATTTCAAATTGCAGGTTGGATCATCACTTCCTTTAAATCTTTTTCATCCAATGACTAGTGTTGACAACCAACAACTGTGCGTTCAGTTTAAAGAACATTTTGCAGGTTTGTTCAATAATTTCTACTTCATTATAAATAATATATTTTTTTTATAATTATATTTTATTTGACATAATTTACTTTTATATAAATAAATAAAAATCTTGACTTAATATTTCAATAGTTTTCATGAATAAAAAATAAAATAAAATAGTTTCTTCATTTTTGATTAGTATTTTTATAATACAGAATTTGTTCATTTATTTATGCTAACATAGTTTCAAACTATTGGAAAGTTAAAGGGGGAAATATTTTTATTTATCTATTTTTTGAAAATTCAATAAAGATATTCAATTAAATTGAAAATAAATGCAAAGATTATGAACGTGTAAGGATTTATATGTACTTGTATATATAATTTTGGAAACTATGTATATGAGTGTAAACTATTTAGCCTAATAATATCATCATGCAGTTAAATCCTCCATAAAGAGATAGTCAACCGTATTTCTTTTCTGTATATTTTGAAATCAACTAAAATCTTTTCTATCTAAGCAGTCCTATGATTATGATTACTTAAATGGAAAAATTTTGCTGACTTTCGAAATGTATAGCGAAGAAATGTCAGCCAATGTCTCTTTCCAAGTGAATTTACATGCAAATGATATTACTTACCAAATAATTTTCAACAGATACACTGAGTTTTCCATTCAAAATTCTTATACTAATATCTTTTATTCATGAAATTATTTAGTTCACACACATATGTAGTGAAACTGACAATAAAAAAGTCATTAATTAAAATAAAAAAATTTTTTTATCAGTTTTCAAACTTTTAATTTTGGTTCCCATGTTTTGATCTTATATTTATTCCTATTATTTTAAAAGCAATCTTGAAATAATATTTAATAAAAAGTATCTGTAGTTCAATTGCTTTTATTTTCCATAATTATCTATCCCACATGGAAAACAGTTATAGTTTGAAATATTAACCATATTTTTTAATTCTTATTTTTCAAAATTGTTATATATATATAGACATACAGACAGATAGATATGCCTCAATTTATTCTGGATTATATTCCAACAAAGCAGTCGTAGGTGGAATTTTGATGTCACTCAATCATTATATATGAGCAATCATATAATATTAGTCATATATATTTAAATAAATCTCTATATGTGTATAATATATTAAAATATTGTAAATAATTAATAAAAATACAAATGATATACAGAATATATTAGGATCATTAATACATAAAGGCATTTATGATAAAACTGTAGAGAAAACAAAATGCATGGTTGATTGACATCCCACTATCAAATAATGTGATTTTTGTTTTTGAAGTAAAAAAAATCTAGAGACATAAAACAATAAAGAAAGAATCTATATATATATCTGTTTATTATATATGTCAGGTGTGTATATATACTATATTGTTAAATATATATATA